>ML975332.1:0-121727 GCA_010015605.1 Decorospora gaudefroyi
AACATCTTCGGAGGCTTTCGAGCGACAGGGCTTATCCCATACTGTCCAGACTACGTCTTATCGTCGCTTACAGTCGTCCGAACGCCGTCTCCACCAGCGACAACGGCAGCGACCAACGTCGCATGGGTGGCAGAGACGCCACGTACAGTAGCGCAGGTTGAGCAGCAGGCTCGACACTTAAGGGACCTCCTTCGTCGGCAGTCACAGAGCCCAACAAGTCAAGCTATCCGCCAGCTCGTGAAAGGTTGTCAGCTTGCGATGAACGCAGCAACGATGCTTACAGAGGAGAATAAGAGGCTACATGCGCTCAATCACCGTCAACAACGGAAGGCAAATCAGCGGCGTCAGTATATAGCCCGTCGAGGAGCTCTACGGGTCCGGCAAGCTCAGGAGCTTGCCGTAGAGGCCGACAGAGTCGTCGTCGACGCTGATCAAGGTCAGCCTACGGAGCGACGTCCGCGCGCACCACCAACGTGTACGATCTGTCACATTCAAGGACATAACCGGACTCAGTGCGCACAGAGATAGACTATCTAGAGACAAAATTTTATTCTATTATCCTATGTGGTTGTGGAGTTATCGTGCAGTAAGTCGCGTCAAGTTTGGTGGGGTGCGCAGCTCACTGGTGTGCGCAGCTCACTGGTGTGCGCAGCTCACTGGTGGAACACGTTAGAAGGTGAATGGGTGGGCCCCGTAAGCGTAGTGGCGGAGATTTGGGAGCCGTCGTCATGGTTAGTACGGTTGGTACAGTCTGTTTTGGTGGCTTGGGGTGACCGGGAGTGAATATACCTGGATATATAGCAGCAGCAGTATGTACTCAGATCGTCACTACAACCGCGAACTGCTATAAGCCAATTGGAACAATAATACTGGTCGTAAATGGCCCGTACAACCGTACTACGGCTACGTCGTTAACAACAAAGATAGCAGCGCAAGCTAGGACAGTCTATCTCTAACTTTAAAGAGCTGCATGTAAATTTGAAAAGCAAAAGTTATTCTTAGTAATCAACAGTATCTTTTGCAAGGGTAGGCAGGCGACCCTCTGTACCTAGTTTGCCTAGCTGAGGCTAACTAGAGTGAATGCCTTTAGCTTACATAATTGGACCCACCAAAATTCTCTTAGGCTCAATTGCACAGTCCAAGTCGCGAGCGTTCACATATTCATTCACACCCCCACCCTCAGTACTATTTTCACTCACCCACCCTCGCACCTTTTGTTCCTAGGATTCTACGCTGCTGCATAGATGTAACTACTGCGTCAACCACTTCCTGCTCAACATGGTCGCTCTTGCCTTAACTGAGAGGCCGCTCGGCATCGTCGACCCAAGCGCGGAGGGCAGTCTCAAACGGAAGCAAACCGACCACTCCTCCGACACGGAGAACATCACATCGAGTCAGCTCAAGCGCCGCCGAGTCACATTCGATCCCCTTGTCGACGTACGGATACTGAGCGAGCACAATGAAAAGAGCCTAGAGCTGGTGGGAGAGGAGGTGCGGCGCGCGATAGAGAAGCACGCGGCGGGCGAGAAGGCGGCCTATGATGGGCTCAAAGGGCTCTTCAAAGAGGCACCGACGTCTGCAGGCGCTCCTCTCTCCAGACTTCTTCAGAAATACGTCATGGCACTCACCAACCATACGCCGCAGCTCGACCACAACTGCAAAGGGCTGGTGCACGCCGTCCTTGATTGCAACTGGGTGGCGCGCAACGAGGATTTCGTGCGCTCCTATCGCAACTTCCTCCGCTCACTACTCTCGGTGCAGTCTGGTTACATGTCGACTGTTCTCCAGATGCTCGTCGATATGTTCCTCACCCCGCCATCGGTAAACGCTAGGCAACAGGACGATCCGCCCATACAGCGAGTTCGCGTACAAGCACGGATACACGAGACTCTGGCGAGCATACTGCGATACAGTCCCATGGCCAGCACTTTTCTCGCACCCGTCATATCCAGCACCTTCCCCTTCTCCAACGACAGCGCGAAGACACACGTCGAGTATATCCGAAATATCTTCAAGGCCACAGAGTACGCACCAGACATCAAGGGCGAGATGCTAGCGCTGGTAACGGATAAGCTATGCAAAATCGACGCGCAAATGCAGGTGGACCTGGACGACTTGGACGACGACTTGGAGGAACGACTGGTCGGTGAAGCCATCCATGACGACGAACATGACGATGTGAGCGACGACGGCTCTGTATCAAGCGAAGAGGATCTGGAACCGGAAGAGCAGCGAATGAAAGAAGTCAGGGACATGATGCTCAAGCTTGACAGCATCATGGACGTGCAGTTCTCCTACTACGACACGATATTCGAAAACGGTGATCTCCTCGAGATCGATCGCACCTACCAGACGCTCCTCGCACAGTTTCAATCCATCATCGTGCCTACCTACCAATCGCGGCATACCCAGTTTGTCCTCTTCCACTTCAGCCAAACCTCGACGGATTTCATCGAACGGTTCGTGGCTGCTTGTTCGCACCTAGCTATTGACTCGAACCGACCTCCCATTCTCCGCGCATCAGCCTGCGCATATCTCGCCTCCTACATCGCCCGTGGCGCCCACGTCCCCCGTTTCGTCGTCCGCGACGTTTTCGACCTGCTGTGCTCCCAACTCGAGCGGCTGCGGGTATTACACGAGCCAAAGTGTACCGGTCCAGATCTACGTCGATACGGCACGTACTACGCCATTGCGCAAGCACTCATCTATGCGTTTTGCTTCCGATGGCGCGACCTCATCGTCACGCCCGACGGAAGTCTGCCCACCGACGCCGACATCATGTATCATGAGGGTGACTTCCAGTGGCACCGATCTACTCGCGACATCGTCCGCCGCAACATTTTCTGCAAACTCAACCCTCTGCGGATCTGCGCACCCACCATCGTCAAGCAGTTTGGCGGCATAGCCAAACATCTCCGCTTCACCTATGTTGACACGCTCATCGAGACAAACAAGCGAGTACGACTCTCACGCAGCCTGGCTAGTGGCTATCTCAATGGTATTGGCGGCCGCGAGACTGCCCTCACGGGCAAGAAGGGCGAGGAGGCCTTCCTGATGGAACCCTATTTCCCATTTGATCCGTATGTGCTGCCACGGAGTAAGTGCTGGGTTGAGCAGGATTACGTGCAGTGGAGGCCCGTGCCGGGAATGCCGGTGGAAAAGGATGAGGAAGATGAAGATGAAGACGACGATGAGGAGGAGGGAAGCGAGGATGAGGATGATGATAGCTCTTCTGATCAAGAGGATGTTGACGATGCGACTCTAGGAAGCGTCAGGTTGATGAGATAACGCCTTGGGATATGCCATCAAGGCCTATCGGAAGACGCTGCGGCTGCAAATTCCTCCTTCTGTTCCATCTATCTAGCTCGCCCTCGCCTTTCAGCCAAACTATTGTTATCCCGCCACATCCAGCGCTGCCGCAAAGGCAGCGTCGACATCGCGACTCGGTCCCCTCAGTATCAACAACAATGTTACGCACGACAGTTGTCATGCGACAGAGGAACTAATGTCTGTCCTCTTCACACATGACAAGAAACTCAACATGTCCTTACTTATTCGGACATTGACACACAACTTGTCACTTACCTCGAGGACCAAAAAGTAAGCGATTGTGTAACACGGTTTCATTGAACGGGGAGAATCAACGCTGGCCATAAAGACCGGTGGCAGATCAAGGTTCCTTACTGTCATATGCTTTGCGTCAAAGACAGAAATTCGACAAGCTAGAAACGTAGGCGGCCCTTGTCTATAAAACGTATCGGACACGGGGTACTCTTATCTTCTACAACACTCTTTCAAACTCCTCAATACTGCATTATACCAAGACACTACACAATATGGTCCAGCCCCAACGAACTCGCGTCCAGGAGGTGGAAGATTACCTAGATACGGTGCGAAGGCCTATCGCAAGACAGGCACTTCGCCAACCGGTTGAAGTCTCGGTTCTTACTCGTGATACCAGATCGAACTCCAGGATCCCGCGCCGTATCCAGCAAATCCCTAATCATATTGCTCATGGAAGTCGCCGCGCCGGAGTCGATACTCCCACGCAAGGAACTACACGCCCAAGGTACTATAGCGAAGACGAATATATGCTGGCAATAGCAGCGGCCACACCGCTACCACCCAGTCCTCCTGAAGATCACCTTCCTACACCAGCAGGTCGAGAAGCTGAGGCTCCCACGAACTGGATGAGGGAGACTGATTATTTTCCAAGCTCTGACGCACCATCTTTTTCGCTAACTAACGGTGCCCCAACGACAATGATTTCTACAACGTCGTTACTCCAGATCTTACGAAGGGTACGACCCCGCCTCAGAGAAGCACAAATTAGCGAGATTATCGAGGATTATGTACAAGCGCTGGCACGGGTTGATGCGGAAATGGTGAATGGCGAAGGCGAAGGCGAAGGCGAAGGCGAAGGCGAGGCTTCACATGAAGAGAGAAATAGGATCAGCTTTCGAGAACGTGGCAATAGAGTAAACCGGAGACGTGTGAATGAGTTTAACATCGACGGTGGTGTAGTCACGAATCGAACCGCGGTCAACGGCGCTTTCCACGATCTCGGGGGCTGGGGAACCGTCATCCCAACGCCGAACGGCCCAATCCTCCGTGTCCGAAGCGACCACTACACAGACGAAGCGAACAGCCTCGACAGCAACGCTAGTGGTGCCACCAACCAGCCCCAAAATCGCGGGCTCGACAGCCCGGAAGTTGTAACTCCACCGGAGGAGTACGACATGGACGTTATAAACTCCGTATGGATCGAGCCACATGGCTACATCATCACACCTAATCTCTCTACACGCGTCTCAGACCTAAGCGGAGATACACTTGTAAACGATAGCAACGAAGTGGTGGAAAGGTCTACCTGAGATGTGATCAGGAGCGTTACGGTGGATATTCAGGAGGATCTCGTTCTGAGTTCAGGAGCATACATGTTACCAGATTAGGACTAGCCTCCATAGTATATGAGGGGCATCTCCCCTCACATTTCAATCGATATCTTCTTCACTCGCCTTTCTCATTACAACACGAAGATGGCGAGATAACCCCCCCCTCCCCCGCTCCCTCAATCCTCCGGCCCTGTCTCATTCCCCCAATTCCCCTCCGTCCCATAATCCTGCTCAACTCCAAATCTCCTCCTCATGATCGCATCCGACCACTTCATCCTCGTATTAAGATACTTGGGCACACTCCACATGAACCAACCAAAAACCCAAAGATACCCGACCGCATACTCCACGCGATCCAACCACCCAACCTCCCCCCCAAACCCGCACCACTTCCGCACCTTCCTCCAAACATTCACAACGACGCCTTCGACCACAATCGGAATCATCTGACCCACATACCACAACGCGATACTCCACGGATCGCCCAAGGGACTCTGTTGCCACCTAACCAAGGAATGCATGAGCCCAGACACCAAAAACACGAGCGAATTCTCCAACAAGCGCGTTGACAAGGCCCCGCGTCGGAACCCCAGCCAGCGCCTCGTCACAATCTTGACATGGCCCGAGAGCGCATAGTACACATATGTATGCCAATGCTTGCCCCAAAAGCGACGTACAGAGTACGCTTCACTAATAGGTCCGAAGAGAGCCAAGGGCCATTCTGAGGGCGCGTTGACATGCGAACCGACCCATAGCACGGCGAAGAAACTGTGCCAGGTCTCGTACAGTAGGAGCGATATGGCGTTCCATTCGAAGGCTGTCTCGGCGCGGTATCGGAGTTCGAGCAGGGACAGGGAGGTGGGGAGGCGCCGGAAGAAATCGAGGTTGTAGAGATCGATGTGCGCGCGGTGGAGGGTTAGAGCGGAGTAGTGGTCGTCGTAGAATTCAAAGGCGGAGCGAAGCGTGTGGAAGAGGAGGCCTTTTGCTATGTGGTAGCACACAAATCGAGAGCGTGTGTAGTTGTGTCTGTAACTCTCTGGCAGCACGGGCGTGTTTTGAAGAAGAAGCAACGGCTCATCCGTCTTCTTGTCCGTGGCCACATACTGCTGTACATCCCCGTTTAGCGGTAACAACGTATCCGCGCGGTTAAACCCCGTGACGTGATTCCGATCAAATAGCACGGCATATGCTTGCTTCATCCGCTCCTTCCACCTCGTCCCTTCCCTAACCACGGGCGCAAACTCTAGCACGCATAGCTTGTAGCTTGCATTCACATACCAGATTAGCAGGAACCGGCCAAACGTATCGACGACGGTGTAGTTGCGCGATATCTGGTCCGACTGGATGAACGCGTAGCCTATTGGGAGCCCGAGCAGGAACAGGTGAAGCTTGCGGTAGAGCGAGCTGGATGGCGGGTAGGCGAATAGGTAGAAGACGTAGAGGTCGGCTAGGAGCCAGGCGCCGCCTGGTTTCAGACTGCGCTTGAGGTCGTCGGTGCTGTAGTCGAAGGGGAGGAAGGACATTGTGGAGAGTGTTTTTTTTTATGGCTGCGGGGGAGGTGCGTGCGGATTTGGGGCTAGGCGTGCAAGTTTTGATGCTGTTGTTTGGGAGTATGGGTGGGGAAAGTTGGAAAGAGATGTTTTGTTATCGTCTTCCCACGTTATATAAGATTAGGATCTTTGATTGGGGATATAACTAAGGAGATGTTGGTGATGATCCGCGCTTGTGAATGTCTAGGTGGGGTTCTCAAACGGCTCTCAGAATGCGATCATGACACGGGGCCACACGGGCATCTTCACGAACGGCGACTGGTTCGATTACTTTCCCTTTCTTTAGTATTCGTGGAGAGACTGTGCGAGAGGGGTCTTTTGTTGGACCCCCGTACCACGGTTGTTGTATGTGGAAACAGGAACTTCACTTCCGAAAACACCAGTGCAAAGTAGCAACCCCACTCCGATGCCGGCCCGCGATTAGCGATATTAGGCCTGCGGCGGCTGTAGTTCATGAACGTGCGGGTGCTACCGGTAGGCATGGTCCGAGCATGAGGGGAGGAGCGGGAACGCAAGCGCGTGGCACTGAGGCTGACGACCTAGTGGAGGCGGAGGGAGCGTGGTGGGGTCTGTGAGATCTAGGTTTGGATCACCTAGAGGTGGTAATGAGGCGGCATGCACGGAGGCGGGAACGTGGCGTGGCTTTGGGCAATACTAATGCGGATACTAATGACTCTAAAGGTTTAGATGAGCAAGATGAAGCTGCGAGGGATTGAGCTCTTTCTGTATTATCTTGTAGTCATATCGAAAGGCATAGATCTCCTTTATGTATTTCTTTCCCTAGCATCTTCTTCGATCTTCTTGTTAGCTGCAACAGTGTAGACCCTAATCTTCCGTCTCTTAAAATTCCGATGGTAATAGCAGGAAAAGCGTAGGGTGAATGCGCATCTTATCCTGTTCGCGTACGACGAGGTGCTGAACGTCGCGCATTGTAATAGGCGTTAATATCGGTGCCTTGTTGTACGCCATTCTGGAATGCGGCCGTGACGTCCTGATGGCCATGTACCCGCGACCTAAGCGCTATAGAAAATGCGTTCGCAATGCTGCTTGTAGTATGTACGTTAAGCAAGCTGTCCTTGGTGATATGAAAGGAATTGACGAGACTGGCGACGAGTGCTTGGAGATGTTCAAGGCTTACGTCTTCGCGATGCATGCCGAAAGCTCTTGCGATAGCGGCTAAGGCTTGTGCAGTCTCTGTGCTTAGCGTGATGTTTCTTTCGCGTAAGAGTGATGAGACATATTGTGTCTTCCTTCGCGGTTGGAATTGGTCAAGGGCGAGGATGTTTGCGCAAGCCGTGTCTTTGTCTGAGAGAACTTGGAGATCTGAAAGTGGAAAGTCGGAGAGGATAGATGGTTTTGGTACACTGGCCCACACCATACGCTCTGTAAAATAGTTAGTATTTGCTTGCTTCACCTATTGTAGTTTTGACTTACCGGCATGGCCCTTGTATCTTGCCCACCATGCCTGATTTTCCTTTTTTAGCATGAGCAAGACTTCGGCGGCATGGAGAGTTTTGTTGGGTTCGGTTAATAGAGGATGATCGAGCGCCACTGTGAAGATGGTTAGTGATTGTCACTCGTTTTCTTATGAATAAGGAGAGTACTTACCGACAGCGATTCTTGGGTTCTCCATTGCTAAAGCCTTAACCATAGCTTGTAAGAGACTTGCCGATACCGAAACAAATGCGGAGGTCCCGCCACTCATCGAGAGGTGGAGGTTAGTTAACAATATTAAGGCTTGCCTGCCTTGACCATCGGGCGAGAATGGTGGCGGGAAGTCGTTTCTCCAGATAGAAAAGGCCTGGCTCACGAATCCAGTATCTTCGCTGTACTTCGTGCGGCTGTTCTTGTCCCATACCCGGAAGCCGATGCGATCGACGGTAGGCAGAGGTCTATGTCGTGGTTTAGACAAAGCGACAAGAGGCATACGCGTATCTTCTGCGTCCTCGAAGACCTCTAGGTCAGTGGGTTCCCATGTAGAAGTGGCTGGAAAGCCTCCAAGCCTTGTCGTTGGCATCGGCATCAGCATCGGTACCTCTGCTAAGCCGCTTATCTGGATAGCCTTCTCTTTCTGTGTTAGAGCAGCCCTGCGGACCAGAGATTTGTACGCCCGTCTCGTTGTTAGCGACTTTGCAAATTGTGCCAACCCAGAGACAAAATCGACCTCAACTTCACGTCGCCGCAACTCAACACCCAACTGTTTTGCGGTATCTTCGACGATTGAGCGGATTTCATCATATCTGCCGTTCGGGTCGTCGAAGGCTATTGCCATAACTCTGCCATACTCAGGGTACGCACGCCCTCCAAAATACTTTATGTGGGACTCGAATTGGCTCCGTACAATCCGATAGCGAAGCTCCAGTCCCGTAATAGCGTTGAAGACCCTAGGGATCATTGTTACCTCCCCACCCTGGTACCACCTGTACATGATAGTCAAAAGCTCTCGCTCATCTTCATCCCAAAGATGAGGAGGAGGTCGTTCAATGTTCTGCAGAACCGCGAGAGAGGCCTTGTTGCTCAGCTCAGTAGACGCTGATCTTGCATCGATTGTGTGTCGACGAGCGACCATGTTGAAGTCTAGCATTCGTTGCAGTGGTTGAATATCCTTGGCAATATTTTAGATCTCAGCGGACGAAGGGGGAGAAGCGGAACGAAGGGGGAGAAGCGGAACGAAGGGGGAGAAGCGGAACGAAGGGGGAGAAGCGGAACGAAGTCTCAATGCTGGGGAAGTGTCTGGCGTTTGGTGTCCAAACTCTAGGCTGCCAGTCAGTGGACCTAACGAAATCGGTATTTAGAGACAGAAGTCAGACTCCAATTCAGTCTTTATATCCGGCTCCAGGATATCCTCGATCAATGGAAGGATTAACTGTCCCTCATCATCATCGTAGTTGCTGGCGAGAAAATCTGTGGGCGGTTAGTGCCTACTCTAGACCATGAAAAGAAATTGCAACGTGGTGTTACTTGCCTTGTATATCCTGCTTAGCCACAGGGAGCGACTGCTCCTGCTCCTGCTCTGGCGGCGTCGCGAATTCTGAGGTTTCCAGAGAAGCTTCCCAAAGCATGACACCAGGATCCTGTGCTCGCCAAACGCGGCTCATCGCCATGACGTTGTATACGGTAGCTTTGGAAATGAAGAGCTCTTGTCTTGAGTTATGAGGTATGTGCTCGATGAACAGCTGCATCGCACCACTCATACCTACCTACCTACCTTCACCGCCCTTCACCGCTATATCCTAAATATTGCACTACAAAAAGTGAGGTAACCAAGGGAGAGATAGTCTGTGTGAACCTGCATAAAGAGGCGTGCCAATTCATTGAGGAGATGGAGCAGCACAAGATCAATTGTACTCATTTGCTGCCTAGTGGGCACATGGTGCGTTGCTTGAAGAATGTGTAAGATACCAAGAGGTAGAGGGAGAGGGAAAGAGATTGGTCTAAAGTAAAGCGGTCAAGAATAAAGCAGTCAAAAGTGCAGATACCTTCCCACGCTACGTTACATTCGTTAATCATAGTTCGATGGTAAATGGAGATGTGATAAGAGATGCAAGTTACATAAACTTTTAGCCAGAAAGCGTGGCATTGAGCTGTGACTGTCTGTTGAGAAGATGTGATTTGCGCCACAAGACGCTTCGAAAGTTCTGAATGATAAAGGAAAAACTGTCGGTGCACCACAGTAAGCAGCGGGACACATGTGGAGGTATTTAGACGATCGTGATGCTGATTCGTCGGCTAGTATTGAAGGAAGCGAGACCACCATTGACGGCGCGGTATCGGCTCGGTGCGGTCGGTGCGGGCGGCAGATGCGAGAGTACGGCGCAGCAGCTGTTCTCACGGTTTGATATGAGATCTAGTGACAGGTTGCTGGGTAATGCATAAGCGCCGGTCCGTAGTGCAATGACTGCTGCGAGCACGCACATGCGAAGTCTTCTATACCGCATGTTGGATCCAAAGCGTGACAGAACCTGCATGATAGCCGGGCCATGACCGGTTCGACGGTAAAATGTTAGCCTTTCTCACGCCCGAGCGTCTTTTTCACCGCCAACGCCATGCGAATCTGCGCGCAGGCTGTTCGGACCGACAGGTGTTCATTTGTGACCGTGCTGTTCGGTGCAGATCTTTCTCACTACCCACTTCTCCCAGAACTTGCGCTGCTGATTGGTGACCGAGATACCGTCATCTCCCAAAGCCTCCACGCTGTCCATATCATGGCCGTTGCAGTTGCACCAGGTGATGGAAGCCGGGGTGTCGGGCATCGGCGGAAAGTGTATAGTGCCACCCTGCTCTGGCTCGTCGGTTTCTGCGTCGGAATCCGTGTCAGCTATCGAACCATCACTAGCGTCATGATCATGTCCACTTCCGCTGGCGCTGGCGCTGCCGTGGTCATCGGGCGGGTCCTCGTGTTCGCCATCGTACTCCCAATCCTCGCTCTCGTCGCTGCTATCGCTCCCGACTAGAGGATCATCTGGAACTTCGGCCCCCAAGATCCACTGCTCATCAAAGTGTTTTTCATAGTCTATCCGGCGTAGACTGACCCAGTCGAGCCTCGTGAGGTTGTCGCGTAAGTAAGGGAGTATCTCGTTCCATCGGCTACCATCTTTCAGAAGCACGTCTCGGAGGCGCAAACCCCGTAAGGTTTCGCGATGTCTTTGGGCCAACCCAATAATTTCTTCTGCATCAAGCCGCCACGCTTGGATCCCGAATGCTTGTAGCTTGTCCCATTTGACGTTGTGGAAGATCTCTTCCAGTCGTAAAGTGAGTGGGCGGTGGGAAGGAAAGCCAATGTGGACTGCCTCGATGTTCTTGGCCGCGGTGAAAACGGCCTTGGACAGGGAGGAGAGCTGTCGCATCCGTATGTCCAAGTCCGTGCCATCATCAAAATGCAGTTCCAGGCACGTCAGGCGTGTGGCAAGGACGCTCAAGGTTAGGGCCGGGGTGGTAGCGGCGCCCAGGACGCTTTGAGGGCTCAGCATCGGCGACGAAAAGCGTGAGCAGGGTGATCTAGACTCTAGGAGGGCCTGTCCCACCGTCTTCGCACTGTGCCCTAGGGCTGGTGGCCAGCGGAGTTCGACCAGGTGGTTCAGCTCGGCGTGTTGCCGGATATAGGAGATGAGATGGCCGTCTTCGCGATCCTGCACCCGTAGAATCTGAACATGCTGCAGGGAAGTGAAAGACTTGAGAGACAAGTTCAGAACGCGGGCATCTTCCCTTGTTCTCACAATCTCTTTTTGCTCGTTCACCTTTTGCTGGAAGTGGCGCACATCCAGGAGGCCAAGACTGTCTGGTCGCGTACGAAGGAGTTCTTGTACCTGTTCCCGTCCTGTGTGCGGGGTCAGTATTGAGTAGATAGAAACACGTGCGGTGGGCGGGGCTGTATGTAGTACCTTCCACATAGAAAAAAGGAACCATATAACTGAACTTCTTGACTCGTCCAGCAATATGCGGTTGATTTGCAATCCGCTCCAACCGGGCGAGTCCCCTTCGCGAGAATCGTGTTGTCACTCGAGAGAACTGATGGATAACGCCGAGATCAGAAAACTTCCGGCAGGTCAATCGAAATGCTGCGATGGTTTCGGCCTGGTCGGGCTCCTGAGGCGCAGGCAGCTTGAAGCTTTCCTGGGAGAGATAGGCTCGACGTTCCAGACTGATTGGTTTTTCCGGCTCAGCGGCGATGTATTCGAGGATGATGCGCAGCAGCTCGTCGGCAAGATCAAGGATACCCATTGCTTGCACCAGGGGAGAGCATGGACGCTGCTGGAAGCTGGCTCTACAACGACGCCGTTCAGGCGAAGCGGGAGCGCAGCGGCCAGCAGATATATCCCCAGTGCAGGCCAGAGGCGTTCGGGCCGGGACGGGCAGCATATCTATGTGGCGGGAAGTAGTTGGATAGCGACAGCGACAGCGACAGCGGCAGAGTCGAGTCGCGTCGACTGCCAACGGGAGGTGCTGTCCGACGGCGACGCTCAGCAGGACGGCGGGCAGAGGGGCACGGTCGGGAAAAGAAATGCATGACCTCTTCGAGAGCAGTCAGCTAATAAAAGCGTCGCTGAAGTTGCGGAGGAGCTGGCAGCAACCCTGACGACGGCCTGCAAATCGCCAATGGCACACGACGCCGTAGGCTGCAAGAGGCCTAGCGCGTAACGTGACCGACATTGGATGCGTGAATCCGCATTGGAACCCGTCCAGAGACGGGAACATGGCTCCTCCCGAGCGAAAAGAGTCGATTCGTTGCCTTGGACCGCTCTTGGGGGTGGGGCGACCGCATGTGATTCGAGGCCTCGACCAACACAGCATGCGTCGGAAGCGCCTGCGACGCCAATCAGCCGACCCATGGAGCGGCATCCGGGTGCTACCACTGCCGTGTACTTGGGTTGGCGTCTGGCGGATGCTCGCACAAGCAGCGTCTAGTGACGACACCGAGCCCAGGAGGAGCTGGAGCCTCCAAAAGGGCTGCATCGCGGAATCGCTGCATCGCGGCATCGCGTGTCAAGGCCCGGCTGCCGTGTAATAGTACGGCTTGCTATCATATAACGCGCGGCTGCCCGCTGCGCTGCATGGACTGTCACGACTAACAATTATTGTTGTCTGCATATCGTCATCGTCGCAGCCGGCCAGACACTAGTAATCCCCAATCCCCGCACCCCCACCGTGCATCAACCACCTTCCGTCACGGCGAAGGATGCGCTTGCAGCGCCCACCTGATACCGACCTGTGCCGTGTCTACTACCTACCCCAGCACCCAGTTCCATCATGCGGCCCTGCGCCGCCGTGTGTGCTCTTGTCGCACAGCTGTCGTCGACTTGTCGACCCGCATTTCGACCACGCATCTACTCATCCATACCTTTACCCGACAAGCAAACACGGGAAGACGTGTCTCATCCGGGACCAGCCCAACAGACTTCATGCCTTGGCCTGAATGCGCTCACTTCGTTTGCGACGTATTTCCGTACTGCTCAGCTTGCTCTGAAACGTCTCGTCCACGCTGTCCTCTTCGCTGGCATCGAGGACAGCCACTTCGAAAACCTCCAGGGGATCCCATCCCTGCTCGACACGCTTGTTGTTCACTGCAGCACCGCCGCTCTTCGTTTCAAGAGAAAGAACCAAAGCGGAAACGGCCTTGTCAGTGATGGTCGGGCCGAACGGATCCCAGATCTCGACGTATTTGATCATCAGCCCGAACGGATAGCTTACATGGACCGCGTGGCCGTTTGGCCCTGGCTCGTTGATCTCTTCCACGCGGACACGCGCATCGTCCGCGGGTCCAAAATAGACGAGTGACGCAAGAAAGTCGTGGCAGGACTCCTGGCGCTTTTTCCAGCTCTCGAGATGCTCTGCAAACTTCTTGTTCTTGAGCAGCGCATCGCCCGTGATCCCGACAGTAAGAACGCTGGGAGTCGCATCGGCAGGAGACGGCAGTCTTCTCGCGAGCGTGAATGCGAACATGGTAAGTAGCAGTTTGTGGCCTATATGGAGGTGATCGAAAGTGCCTCCGACAGCGACAGAAAGATGGTTGATAGAGATATCCTGTTTATCAACAGATGAGGTTTTTGGCCTTGGGCTTTCAACGCTCACTATGCCGCCTCGGACCTTTGAGACAGGGCGCTGAGTGCTTGACAGTGACAGGAAACTTTTCAGCACCCGTTCGCCTTCTTCACTCTCAACTGCGTAGAGGGTATCCCAAGCTCGACGACTTCGGGCTAGCGTGTGCATGTCGATAGCTGGGCCTTGCAGTTCCTGCTCTGGTATTGATTCGGCTGAGGGCGTCGTCAGCTGACCATCTCTTGGGTAGGCGACGAGCACAATGCGAGCGTCAACACTTTCGGTGTCCTCGGTGTCGATAGACTCTCTGGCCGCTGTGATGCATACGAGCTTGTAAAGGTCGGCAACCAGCTGTTGAGTGGTTGCGTAGAGCGGCGCCCGCGGCCCATCAAGACGACCATGCAGATGCGGACATGGTAGTGCAATTTCTAGCAGAGTAGACTCGTGCGTCCGGCGTGCATATCTGGCTAGCTCTTTGAGAACAGTAAAGAGCGGCGAGTTGTATGCAGCTTTGGTCGCTGCGTAGGATGGCGGTGATGGTGCGGGGGGCAGCAGCAGCAGGGCACGGTGGACTGGCTTGTGTGATGGCATGGTGGTAAGACGCCGTGCAAAAGCAAGGGGGGCGGCTATGGGCGTGGCAATGGACTTGAAACTATGGCAGACTGCTATGAACGTTATCATGAATAGGTAATGGAAAAGTGAAGTATCGGTATCTGGTCGGAGGGGTGGAGGGGTGGTGGGGAACATTCCGTTTGCCGAGATAGAGCCGGCGCCGGCCAGGGACTCAATGCCAACCGCACCTCAGGCTCTTGTACCTACGATTACGCGCCGCGACAGCCCCAGACCACACCTTCCTCGCCTTCTCGCCCTCCTCTCCTTTTGCCAGCGCCTCACTGTGTGCAGCAGGCGCGATGCCTTTCGGACAACACCACCACCAGAATGCGCAGAACGACCCGGCGCAGGGCATCTACGCAGCGGCTTCGGCGCTAGGGAGTATGTAGGCTCAACTTCCCAGCTGGTTGCACGTGGGCAATCGCCGTGGTGGACATGGACTGATGTATCCCGCCTGCTTTTAGGCATAGGAGCGCCCGGCGGCAATCTGCGTGCCGCGACCCAGGGCACGACAAGAGCCGGCACGGACGCCTTCATGCCCGGAGGCAGTGGAAATGCGCCAGGGCCGGGGGAAGCGTACCTGCCCTCGACCGCACCGCCCGCCGCCAACTCGAGCTTCGACACGCCGCGACACCGAGCCCCGACGCTGGCCGGCCGCGGCCACGAGGAGCTGCATATCGCGACCTCAGTGCCCTCTTCGGTGGCGGCGCAGCAAATGTACAACTCGCCCGACCACTACCAGCGCTCGGCGCCCAACATCAACATCAACATCGACCAAGGCACCCCCCAGCACAACCCGTATGGCGCCCCGGCAGTACCCGGCAGCTTACAGCCGGCAGGCGGCTCGGGCCAGCACCAGCAACAGCGACCGGCGCCGTCGAACGCCTACACTGCGCCCGTCGTGCCTACCCAGACGCAGATAGCCAGCAACGCACAGCAATACACACTCCCCACACGCTCCAACACCATCAGCCAAGCACAGCATTCCCCGCACTCCTCGCATTCCTATTCACGCTCGAGCCCCGCCGGCATGGGCCCCGACCAGAAATACATCCCCTTTTCCAGCACCCCCGACCAGCACAAGTACGCTGCCGGCACACCTGCGCAAAAGTACTACCCTTCCACGCCCTCCGGCGCCGCCTCCAACTCTCCCCTCGGCCTAGCCGACATCAGGCCCCGCGGAAACCCGGCCATGGACCAGGAGAGCATGGGCCACGGAAATGCCATGGTCAGCGACCAGAACAAGGTCCCCTCCAACAGCAACTACCTTGCGCCCTGGAGCATATACGCATACGACTGGTGCAAATGGAACATCCCTGGCGGAACCAGCGCGGGCAAGATGGCGGTCGGCAGCTATCTCGAGGACAATCACAACTTCGTATGCGACATGCTGATGCGCTCGCCAAGTCTCTGCTAATCCGCGTCTTAGATCCGCATCCTCGACACGCAGATAGCGCCCCAGGACGTGTCTGCCCCGGGCGCAACGCCCTTCGGTCTCGAATACAACGCCATTGCCGAGGCCACATGCTCCTTCCCCGTCACACGGATACTCTGGGAGCCGCCCTCCTCGCAAAAGCAGTCCACTGACCTACTCGCAACGTCGGGCGACCATCTGCGCTTATGGTCGTTACCACAATCAGCTGCAAATACCATGAGCAATACGATAACGCGATCCTCGTCTGTAAACACACGAGAGCCCCAGCTCCCAAAGCTGACCCCGCTCGCCCTCCTCTCCAACTCCAAGACACCCGAACACACCGCACCGCTCACCTCCCTCGATTGGAACACCATGTCGCCGAAACTCATCATCACATCCAGCATAGACACGACGTGTACGATATGGGACATACCATCCCTTACCGCCAAGACGCAATTGATTGCGCACGACAAGGAGGTCTTCGATGTGCGATTCTGTGCTGGAAGCGTGGATGTCTTTGTCAGCTGCGGCGCCGACGGTAGCGTCCGCATGTTCGACCTTCGCAGTCTAGAACACAGCACAATCATCTACGAACCCTCAGACAAGGGCAGTGATAGGGACAAGAGTGAGTATTCTCAGCCCAACCATATCATGTCAAATTCTCTAAACCGCTGTACAGGCTCACCAACAGGTCGCATGTCTCCCACAAAAGCTCAGCAAACTATGTCGTATGCGCCTCCGCTTCTCCGCCTTGCCGCCTCTCCCCACGACTCCCACCTCCTCGCTACCTTCGCCGCCGACTCCAGCCTCATCCGCATCCTCGACGTCCGGCAACCCGGCCAAGCCCTCCTCGAGCTTCGCGGCCACTCTGCCTCCGTTAACAGCATAGAGTGGAACCCTTCACGCAGAGGCATGCTTGCGTCTGGTGGCGACGACTCACTCGTACTCGTATGGGATCTGTTGCACGCGAACAACGGTGCCACCATCAGCGCCGAACATGCTTCGACCCAGCCTCCTCCTGCACCGGCGACCACACATGCAGCAAATGGAGCTGCGGGCGCCCAGAATGTTCCCGTCGGCCAGAAAGGACCGTACGCTAGCTGGAGATGCGACTATGAAGTCGGTAACATTAGCTGGGCACCGCAGAGCGCATTGACGGGGCAAGGTGGCGAATGGGTAGGTGTTGCTGGTGGACGAGGTGTTTGGGGCGTCAAGTTATGATGAGCGATGCACAACACAGTTCTCTTTACTTGATGATCTGGTCGAGGAATGGGACATACTTGGGTGTGATGATGAGGGATGCGGCATGTGTATGAAACTGATGGGAAGTATTTGGGGGACTGTTTCTTTTTTTCTTTGGTGGACATGGAAAAGTAAAGTGCATATAAGCGACCGGTCGGTGGCGGGCGTTGGGAGGAGGGGGGGGGCGCATTTATTGAAGATACCTGAAAGCTTCCTTGCTTATTTATGTTTGGCGAACGCATAGCTCTCTTCTACTTCTTACGCATGACTGACAAAAAAAAAAGTCTTTTCCCCTTTTTTTTTGGTTTGTATGTTACCGTTTGTGTTTGTTTTCTTTCTTTTTTTTTCCTGACTTTTCTAAAGGCCTTGACTGGGATGCGAGTCCCGAAAAGAGTAATAATAGCACGTAAGCGGGAGGTAGCTAGGTAGGTAACCCTCAGACAGACAGACCATTGCCAACATCAAACCCCCCCCTGATTGAACCTTGAGTACCTTTATAAACGTTTTCCTTTCCCATCCACCAAACACATCTAAACCGCTCATACCCTCCCCCACCCCATCCCATCCCATCACCATCACCATCATTCCCTCCGCACCCACCCACCCAACCAAGCAGCCGCCGCCCACGGTACTCATCCCAGGCAATCAGCATCCACAAAAAAAAACCAGCCGTACCGCGGTCCCCGAATCTATCTCCCATATCGATACTCAAAAAAACCCATATTATTTCCAGCGTAGGTAGCAGCAGCGGTCCGGAGAAAAAGAGAGATATGTAGAGGGAATACAAAGGGGGTGGGGGGTGACATTTGTTAGTTAGTTAGTTAGGTAGTTATCGGATATAAGTATGTATGGTTCGGATGGGATGGGATAGGATAGGTAGGAGAAGAGAGAGATTTTTTGGGGTCGTCGTATATAGGTAAATATGATCGTGTGGAAAGGTGTGGTTTTCAACGCTGAGAACACCGCGCCGCGTGGTATTTGATTGGTGGAAATGGTAGGAAAGGAATGGAAATCGTAGAGCCGTAGATGCAAGCAAGGGCTAGCTTGACCCCACGTACCGTACCCACGTCTGCTTTGCGCCCGAGTCCATGAGATGAGCTGCCTCGGATTATGCACATGAGCGAAATTACACTCATAGAAAGAATAAACCCATCAATGCCTTCAATCTGATGCTTTTTGTCTACATTTTGATGCCTATCTAACACTCCCTTCATATATCACTACTAGCCATGCCATCGCCTACGCTAAGCAGGGACAGTCTTCTCCTTGAAGACAACACCATACTGTTCCTCAAGCGTCTTCATCAACGGCCTGCAGATCTCCGGGCTCATGGGAGCAAGGATACCCTTCTCGCTCAGGGTACCATCAAGCACCTGCTGCACCGCAACGGCACAGGGCACCCCGACCAACTTGGCCATAGCAGAGTAGCCCTTGGGGTCGCCGTAGTCCGCCAGAGTCGACGTGCGGATCACCTTGCTGCCATCTTTGTTCTCAATTTCGAACCTGTGCTGCAGCATAACCATGTCGCGTTCGCCCTCCTCGTATTGCATCTTCTTCTCGAGCGTGGCGCAGAGCGTGTCAAGCGGGTTACCGCGGGGGATAATCTCCTCATCGGAGAGGAGTCCGATCCAGCGCAGACCGGCGATGATACGGTCCTTCTCCTCGGTGCTGGCGAACTTTGTCCGCGAGCTGATGGCCCAAATGAGATCCTCATCCTTGTCGCTCGACGCACCGATGACCTTAGCCGTGGCGTCGCGCCATGTGCGCTTCTTGCCCTCCTTGAGAAAGTCCTTAGGGTCCTCGGATAGGAAACCAATGTCGACGAGGCACTTGATGTACTCTGGGAAACCCTGGTACCGCAGCGTACCGCGGACAATGGTCTGCGCCTCGGGGATGTTGTAGCGCTCCTTGTACGGTGTCGAATCACGGTTGGGGTAGGCAACAAAAGCGTAGCCGGGATAGATGAAGTATGGCTTTGCCTCAGCCATGAGCTCTGGACCCTCTACAGTCTTGACCTTACCGTCCTGATAGTAGCTAGCCTGGTTCCTCAGCGCCAGCAACACACCGCGCGAACTCCACGAGAACTTGTAGCCGAGCGGGTTATCCGAGCTCTCGGGGGCGGGGAGACCACCGCAGTATGACAGGAAGGACAGGATCTTGCCGCCAGCCTTGTGTACTTCGTCGATGGTGAGGACGGCCGAGAGATGGTCGACACCGGGGTCTACGCCGATCTCGTTCATGACGGTAATGCCCGCCTCCTTGGCCTGCGCGTCCAGCTCCATCATGGCGGGCGAGACGTATGAGGTTGTAACGACGTTCTTCTTCTTGCGGATGGCTGACTTGATGACGGTAGCGTGGTATGTGTAGGGGATTAGGCTGATTACGACGTCGACCTTTGCGACCTCTGCATCGAGGGCTTCGTCGTTGTTGACATCGAGCTGCCATTGTTAGCAGATGACCATGTCTAGTAGGTCAAGCATCGTACGCTGATGGCGTTGGTGTTGGGGATGCCTTTGGCCAGGGCCTTAGCCTTTTCGAGAGTCCTGCATGCTACTGTGACCTTGACACCAGACTTTGCGAGCACGTCTACGGTTGGTCGTGTGCTGTGAATGTTAGCTTGATGCAGCAAATGACGAATGAATGTATGGCTTACACGAAACCGGCACCGAGCAGAAGAGCAGACCTAAGCTCTGGTTAGCGATCCAGACTACAGCGCGTAGTCATATATGTACTTACTTTCCGCTGTACGCTCCAGTCGTCGCCCCGCTAACGTTGCTCATGACGTCCTGAAGTTTGTCTGTATACGTGTGTTAGCACTGCCCTAGCAAACATGAGCGAGGCACTTACTTGTGATGGCTTCCATTTTGTGTGATTTGGGGGTGATGTTCACGTACTCCAAAAAAAAAGTTGCAAGGACTATAGCTTTGGGCTCTCACTCCGATCGGAATGGTGTGAAAAACGCGGGGTTACTCCGTCATCGCTCCGGAAAGTGGGGCACTGTACCGTTCGGCGTTATTCCGACCAGCCTAGCCACAGGCTCTTTCTATGCGAGCAACCGTTGCCCGTCCGCTACCCTATCTTTGTCATGTACTGTAACGTTAGAGGATTAGCTATACAACGGAGCGAAGAATTCTGCTTTAATAAGTAGACAGGCAATAATCTTAGCCTAGGAGCAGACCTAAAGGCTAAAGTATTAATATGTTTTGCATACCCCTTCTTACTCTTCTATCTGCAACACCCGTGGCTCCACAATGCAATTTAAGGCAGAAATTGCAGCGTCTTGTCTGGAACCTCTACAACTTCTGCACCTCCAGCAAGCCTTTGCCCTGCAAATACTCCACAATCTCCCTCACACTATCCTCAACGCTCTTCTGATCACTCCGAATATGAATCTCGGCATTCTCTGGCGCCTCATATGGCGCACTGATACCGGTAAACTCTGGGATCTTACCCTCCCTCGCCTTCTTATACAAGCCCTTGGGGTCGCGCGCCTCGGCTACCTCAAGTGGTAGGTCGACAAAGACTTCGACAAAGGCGAGCGGCTCATCGGTGCCTGTGGTGATAGCGTGCAAGTCACGGGCTGTGGCGCGGTCGGCTTTGTAGGGCGAGATGAAGGAGGTTATGGCGATTGTGGAGGAGTCGGCGAAGAGCTTTGCGACCTGCATCATGTAAACATTAGTGCTCGTGTGTCTTAAAACAATATGCCCTCCGTTGCTCGTCGACGTACCTCTGCTATCCGCCTAATGTTCTCATTGCGGTCCTTCTCCGTGAAGCCCAAGTCCTTGTTCAGCCCAAAGCGCACATTGTCGCCGTCGAGACGGTAGGCCGCGAAGCCGAGGTGCAGAAGGTGCTGCTCCAGCGCGGTCGCGATGGTAGATTTCCCCGACGCGGACAGGCCGGTGAACCAGATGGTGAAGCCTTTTTGCTTGCGGTACGTGTTGCGCTCTGCGCGCGAGAGGGACGGGTGCCAGGTGATGTTGCTAGAAGCGAGTTGTTAGCCAGATTTGCTTTTGTGATGGCGGGGTAGGGGGTGGGGCTCACGTCGCCATTTTGTATGCCTCGAATTTGAATTGCGCGATTGAAGACTCTCAGGTTGTTCAAAGTGGGAGACAAGGTTTTGATGGAGGTGAAAGTGTGTTGGGACGCGGAGGATGTTTGTGGAGCCACAATTAATGGTGACTGCAATCTTTAGCCTCTTGGGAAACATTGAATCCTTTTAGCGCGAATGACGTGCTGCGAAAGGCTGCGGCTGCGCGGGTAAGGCTGAAAGCCAAGAAGATACTTTCGACAGGTACATGTGGTATATAAGCCTCACCACCCAGCACGCCGCGAAAGCGAAATTCTTCGCCGCCGCATTGCCCTACTCGACACTTCCATCTCAAGTACGGTCATACGGCTAAGACGCAGAAGCGTGCCCGATCAAGGTATCGTCACACAACAATGCGCATGAGACCGGTGTTCGCTCGCCGCCAACAGCCGCCATAAGGAATGGAAATCGTATATCGTACATGTAGGAAGGGCTAACGTCGCCATAAGGAAGACAACCGCCTTTCTCTCTTCACGCCACGGTCTTCCTCGTTCCCAGGCTTGATCGAGCGAAAGATTGGTACTCTGAATGTGGTTGGCGTCTTTGAGATGGGCGGAGGGGCGGAATCTATGGGCGACGCCGCATTAGACCGCGCTTTTTGCTGAGTGAGTGTCGCCCTGTACTGCTCCCAGTAACCACTCGGAGGCGTATTGACAGCGGTGAGACTTGCTCCCTTGGATGACGAAGCATAACTATCTGAGGCTGATGCTATGGAGATGGATCGCGGAGGAAGATATGGCCTCTTCCTCTTCTCAGAGACAAGAGAGCGTGACTCAACGGTAGTAAATGTAGGCTGTGAATCTGGAGAGATGTGTATACTGGGCGACGGCGGGGTGGAGACGGCCATGCCTATTATGGAATTAACATCTGAAGGTTCAACCACATCGTGCGTCGTTTCTGGCCGTTCGCTGTTGAAGCTGAATTGGAAGCCGTCTTGCCTGGACGGCTGTCGTAGTAGTGGATGGATATGACTCTGCGGTATGATGTTCGCTGTGACTGACTTGGTCCTACTCCTAGACCTCTGGATTGGTGCATCGATTGAGACCAGACCGCCGAGGAGGCCGCTCTCCTCAGCATCACTAGTCTTGTAAGACACATGCTCTTCGCACGCGCTCGACTTGGATGAAGCTGCACTTCCCCCCTCGCTCCATACAGAGCTGTTCGTGGAGCTAGTACTATCGGACCGGCTGGGGGGTTCAGACAATCCTACGAGACACGTAGGATCTATTGGGCGATCGAGCTGAACACAGTCAAGCAGCGGCGTTCGTGGACGAGCAATTGTGCTACTTGTTGATGGCTGCCTACTATGAGGAGCAGAAGGTGTTCGTGGCCTTAACCAAGATGTTTCAGGTCCAGCACCATCGGGCAGAAGCGATGCTATGGATTGCTCAGAGTAGACCGAGGACGCCGGACGAGGGTTGGCTTGGTGTGTCGAAGATTCCGTTGGCTCATTGAGTCCGCCGCCGTATCCAGGGACTATGATCGCACAGTGCTGGGTTGGCTTAAGCGTAACACTATTCCTCTGCGAGCTCCGTGTCGACAACGATCGCCGTCCGAAAGATCGAACAGAGGATTGACGGAGCGATAGGGCTCCCTTCAATGGCGGTACTTCTATGGAGCTACGTCGACTTTGGTTTCTAGGAGTAAAGTAATCTTCTCTTTGACAATCAGGTTGTATCGAGTATGGACTGCTTTGCGACTCCGCGAGGTACTCGTCGATTGCTTGAGGTCCGTTGACACCAGGAGAGGCCAGTGGGGTCGTATCTTTACTACTAGTGGTCGATGTTGTTGGTTCTGCCACAAAACATAGTGGGTAGTCTGGGCTTTCGCTGTCTCGGACTTCTTTGGGAGCCCGAAGAGCAGAGACGAGATATTGCAAGGTGCCGTAGATTAGGAGCCACCTTATCTTGCGGGCATCCGTCGCTGTGATCTTCTCCTCGCGCTGGCTCACACTTGTCGCATGAATCTGCTCGAAACGGAAATAAGACTGCACAATCTTGGAGGCCGTGACATTTTGATCGCTAGTATTTGTAGCGGTCATTAGAGCGCCTGAGGTATGAAGCTGATAGGTCTTGCTATGCTGAGATGCCAGAGTCAGCTGTCTGAGAGCTGTCTGCGAGTCGGTCCTCTTCGGAGGCGATGTGTATACGGGCAAAAGTGGCAGAGGATGTGGTTGTGACTTGAAGTTGTGTCTCTTGTCAAAGTTGGTTACATTCTGCAAGACGCAGATGCCACCACTCGCTGGCCTTTGCGTAGAGAAATCGGCGGTAGATTCGGTGTCCACCAGATAATCGTAAAGGTTCTTGAAGTCGTAATACATTGATTTGTATAGAGCTTTGGGAAAGGTGGTGCCGCGTGGCGGAGGCCAGTACCCGAACTTCTCGACGTAGAAGGCATGCAGAAAACGGCGGAATCGATCGAGATGACTGCGAGCCCCATCCGTGAGTCCAAGATAGCTTGGCGAGAGATCTTCTTGAAGGAATCTGCTCAACGCGATGGAAACACGGCCAAGATGTTGATTGCCTTCGAGATGAGCTCGAGTAATCAAGGCTTTAGTAAGTCTCGAAGTCAACTACACAGAGATTAGTACAATATTCTGATAACCATCTATGGGTCTCTCACCGTAAACTCTGGACTAAGAACCAGGCTATCATTCATGCCCACACAGTGAGCGAAAGCATCGACCCATACATCTCTAAGCTTGTAACGTTCTGCGTAGAAGAGACTTGCAAGCGCATAATCTGTACACTCCACCAAGTCCCGGTAACCCTGGTTCTCTGCGTAGTCAAGGAAGTCCTGGTGGTTGTTGATATGATTCGGCCGAAAAATATGCAGTCTTTCCTGGAGATCTGCAAAGGCCTGGCCCATATGCTCACCCACGAGTGGCTTACCCAACAGAAATGCGAAGAAGTTGCGAGTTGTGATGTGCCACCGGAAGGAGTCCTCTCGAGATATATCATCAGATGCTGGAATGAACAGTTCGACAAAACTTCGTTCCCGATTCGCATTGGTGAGTGAGCTGGGCATTCGTCTGAGTTCTTGGGAGGTTGATCCTGGAGCGGATGCTATTTGAGCATCGCATTGGCTTAGCATTGCATTGCATTTCTTCTGTCGCAAGACCCTAAATGGGATACAAAAGGAAGGGCCTCGGCGTGAAACTCCACGTGCATGTAGATGAACATAGCAGTCGCCATCCTCGTACCAGAGTTCTGGATCCTTCAAATCTGTCAGCGTGACCCAAGTATTGAATCAATACACGTACCCTCCGTAGGCCATGATCCCAGTCGCTTACAGTGCGTGTCAAGCCTGACCACCGTTGTATCTTGGCTGAATCCATTGGTTTCTGTGTCGTCGCAGAGCAGCTGGCAGATCTTCGAGTCGTTCGGATGGGATTCGGATGTTTTCTCTCAATGCCGTCTTTGAGAAAACTTGGGGCAACACGATCGATCGGACTTAGACTATGACGTGCTGTCATCGAGGAAAACCTTCGCTGAGGTAATGGAGACCCCCCCAACGAAGCCGCGGAGACTACCTGACTCAGGGTCCTGGGGTTACCCGTACAAGTATTGCGAGAGATGGATGAGCTGCGGCTGGGGATTAAAGGTTGATGAGGCTCCTGCCCAAGGCCAGGCTTGCAAGACGGATTCGTTCCAGAAGCCATACTTGAGCTAAATGAATTTGTACATGTGGAGGTAACGCAAATAGATATGCTCCACGAGTAGATGCAGGGTGTATGGCATCGGGCTTCTTAGTCTCCCGCGGTCAAGTCGGAACTAAGTAGAAGTTTCAGTTTGGCGCAGCCGGATGTGGGACAAATGCCACTTTGTATGTCCCAACATCCTTGTCGCGCATTCAACTATCGCGACGGCCAGAGCGCCATGCCGTTTGGGGCCTGTCCTCTGGTTGGTGAGGCTGCACCTAGGCACCAGGTGGAGCGAGTTGAGGAGCTGATCTACGCCTAACGAGAGACGGGCGCTCACAAGTGGCTTGCACGGGCGTCCCGTAGCTTCAGGCTATTCAGCTGTCAGGGATCCTTCAAGCCAATTCAAGCCAATTCAAGCCAGATGGTGCAGTCATGGAGGATGAGTAGTGTTCCAGACCGAGGGATTTGGATGCGTTCAGCGACCAGCCTCATGTTATCAATATTCAGAGCTGAATTGATCGCCAGCCCAAAAGCCTCCAGACCCCAGAATGGTCCAGCGCAAGCTGGGGAAAAAGGCTTGGGTTTTCAAATACCGCAGGTAGTACTTACTACTCCGTATGTGGCACTGCGTTCGGCGTATCTGGGCAGTTCGATGATCACTGCGCAGCTGGCGCAGCTGGCGGGGTTTCGTCGAACTGTGCTCAACACATTCGGGAGTGCAAAGGTTTCTCGTCTGCCGCAGCGACCCGCCAGCGTGTATCCATGGATGAATGCGTAATGTCGAATTGCGCGCCGACTTGATATCACGGTCGCTCACATGGTGTCGCGGACTCGCATCCAAAGCAACGAATGGTATGGCCGTATGAAGCGTGCTGGTCCCCCACCTGGGCATGATTGCCACCCAAGTGCCAAGGATTCTCGGCTCTCCCACACCCGAAGCACCTGTGGGCCGTGGCATTGGAACCATACACATCACCAACTCAATCGACTACACACATCGACTTCAGTAACAGCGTGGCTATCGGTAAGCCGCTGCTGTTGCCAGTATCATCGTCTTGCGTGGGCTGGCATATGTACCTAGCTTGTACTGATTGTCTGCCAACCTCCTGTGCAATCTCAAACGGCCCTCAACAAGCTCTACTTCGAAACGCTGCAAGTCACTGCATCACTGCAATGGGCCTTCGAGATTTTGATTTCGATCATCTGTTGCAGATGATGAAATAGAATACCTGGAGCATGGCGTCGCCTGTTATGCAGGCATCCGGGTCATCTTGCCCATTACGCTGACCATAGTACCACCATTAGTTGTAAAATTTGCCCGTCACGCATCAAACCGCTGCAGATACGCGTAGCTTTGCGCCTCGTTCTTGAACGTACAGCGTGCAGCAGCAACAACCGGACCTCTGAGACACTCTTCCGCCCTGCAGTGCTGTACGAGACATGTTCCCGCATCTACTGTATCTGACGCGAGGGTATATTGCGAGCCACAGGATCACTAGTAAGGAAAATCGCGTAGCATTATGGCTGTGACTAGAAAATACGCTTATCTTGCTATGTGGTACTCAAGTTTCGGATACAAGCAATGTGCACTGCGTCTGCAGCCAGCTAATTCTCCGACTCCAGGTTACCGGTCGACCACCCGCGGATCGATGACCGCAAGATCAGACATGAGATGCAGATAACCCGTACCGACATGCATACAGCCGCGTCCACGCGTCCTTTCATTCCACGCATGTGCGCTTTACATCTCTTTTCTCTGACACTGACACTCTTTTACAAGAAGTAGCTGCACTAGGCCATTTTGCGGTAGAACCGCGACCACCGCATCATCTTACTATAATCCAGGTCCCCAGGACTCGCTTGGGTGTTCTCCTTAAGCAGACACTGTAGTACACTACCAGGCGTCACCCTCGACGCGTCATCACAAAGACAACTGCCTCCCGCCTCGCTTCTATGGCATGGCTTACTAGAGCGCGTAGGTTAGTCTGTATTTTTCTCTGCTTTCCTAGCTGCCATGCGTCGTAGTCTCATCCTCATTCAAGCACTCTCCGCCTAGTAGAGGTGAAGGTGTTCAGTCTTGTGTCGCAGCCTCCAATCAATAGCCGTTGAGCCTTTGCTTCTATAGTATGTTTGTGCTTCTATGTCTTCGTCATACTGGATTCCTTCTTGCGCTTTGCATGTCAGTCGTGGTGTTGCTTGCATCGTGCTTTCCCCAGGCCTCCAGCTCGCTCAGGCAGGGACGAGCGCTACCTGGTTGAGAGAGAGATCAAATCTTGGCCAACCACAGGCTACCATTTCACTTTCACTACAAGCTTTTCACTTCCAGCTTCCGTTCATCTTTCACGTGGAGCTTTTGAACTACTGAGGTATTGTCGCGCTCACCTGGCTCACCTCCGCTCCGCCCTAACTTCCACTTGATCCCCCTACGCGCCATCTGTTGCCAGATATGGACGACATGGGGAACAAAAACAACAGCATGCGACTTACTGGCAGTGAAGAGACGAGAAACACCTTAGAGGCACACTCAATGCCTGACAAGCAAACAGCAAGAACCAATGAGCAAGCCACAAGAATTGCGACTCTAGACAGCAGCACTCGCTCTGAAACTACTGCAGTGCCGGATTCCGACATTGAAGAAAGGCCGACCGCGAAAATCAAGACTGCAGTCGCTGCGCATAACAAGATGGCGACCTCTCGAGCTGAAGAAGCGCATGAGCCCGCCGGGGAAGAGCTTGTCCCGCCACACACCAAGCTCTCAGCCAAGGTGAGCATTGTATATACTAGGTTTAGAGACAAACTGACCAACTGCTAGGCTCAGCGTCTCTGTCGCGTCGCCGATGAAGTTCTTGCCTGTATGACCGAAGTCCAAGGTGCCATGGTTGGCTTCCAAAATCATGTCCAGAAGCAGAAGGACGATAACAAGCCGCTATACAAATGGACCAAGTTCGATGGCTATCGCCACATCAGCCGGGCCCTGACTTGTCTCGACGGGAAGGCGCTCAATTTCGAGCCTATCCATCTCCCCGCAGCCCATGTAAAGATGTGCCTTGACAAAGCCACTCATTACTCGCTCTCTGTTAGCCAGATAGCCGTGTTCGCCATGGGTGTCATGAGCGAGAAGACCGCGTCTTGTATTGACGAGATAGAAGAGTCGGCTCTGAGTGCTGAGGGCAAGGTCAACGCACAAACTCGGATCACGAAAGAGCTTAAGAGGCTCCTCAAGCATTGTGCGACGGCAACGGATCGCGTCTACGCGGCTCTGGATCTACTTCGACAGGGCCTGCTCATAGATGAGTCGTACCAGAACCCGGATATCTCTGCCATCAGAGATCTCATTGTGGAGAGTGAGGCTCGCTTGGCCGTATCACGCAGGAGTTGGGTGTGGACTGCTGTGGGACTCCTTCTGGGTGCTGCGACGAGTGCCACTATTGGTATTGCCGTGGCGTACTTGTACGGCTCTACCGATTTTGCCCTCGCACTGAAGGCAAATCCCGAAGGTATGCATGCAGAGGTCCTGGATCTCGTTCGTCGCAACCAAGCTGTCACCAACCTCACGGGCGAGATCTACTCCATCAAACTAGACGGTGTCACCCAGCGCTGCCAGGCGCTGGAGGACGCTTCCGAGTCCCACGGCCTACGCATCGACAACCTTGTTGATGCACTTGGTGTTCCGAACGAAGAGGGTACCTACTTCTCGACCTCGCCAAAAGCTACGCCGGAGCAGTGCTGTGACGTCCCTCAAGATATTCGCTCCCATATTCAGAAGATCGCAGATAACGCCGATCTTCAAATTGGGCGTTTGCACCAGGAGATGCAACAGATGCGCAAGAACATGAACCGCATGGACATCCGTCTCATGAAGCGCCTCGACAAGGTCGACCGTTACGGTCTCTGACGGATCATTGTGTCACTCTCAGTCGACGATAGAAATCTTCTTGAGTGATGCTAAAGAAGACAAAGAAACAGTGGGGGGTGGTGGATCATGGTTTGCTATTCAAGGTGCGCATGCGGGTATCGGTCTACACCGTGGGCTACTAATGGTATCGAACTACGCTTTTAGCACACGTGTCTAAGATCCAAAGATGAATGCGCATGTTCTAAGCGCTTCTAGTCTGCCGCATAGCAAATGATACGCCATATACAGATGTCATCTACAATCCTCACAAACCGTCCCATCGGGATTTCTCTTCACTTCCACAGCAGCACCCGCGTCTCGTTGCTCTTGTTTGCCCTCTTGCTCCTCATTTTTCTCTACAGCCTTCTTCTTGCCATGCTTATCCGAATGTCCCAAATCCCGTGACGGGTCAATATGATCCCGTACCCGCTGTTTCAACACCTTCGTCTCTATGCTATACATGAGCTCAACGAAACCCACTCAAAATACCATCAACACATACCAGGAAACCCTCCCTCTGCCTTCCGATCCCACAGCAATACTTTCTTCGCCTCAACATCCTGGCCTCCTTCATCTTCTGTCACAGACGGCAGGTACGTCTTGTCTCTCCCAATCAGCACCAAACAAATTTAAACCAACTTGACCTATTCCCAGCAACTCACCAGTTCGACGGTGAAAAGGCCGCCGCTCGTGGGTATCAATGCGATTTCACCGATTTGCGTCCCGAAGGTGGAGAGGAGTTCTTGGCCAAACTGCATGTGTATCTCGACGTTAGCCGAATGGATAGTGTTGGTTGCGAATGCGGCGCGTGCACGTACGTAGGCGGCACGCAACATCCACCGGCATTGCGTGCAGTATGTTATTGCGACGCGTGGGAGGGCGACTGTGGTAGAAGTCATGGTCTTTGGTATATGGTGAGGTAATCCACGGATGGGAGGATGGTGTTTGTTTCTTATCGATAGACGTCCTGTGGCGTCATTGGTGGATTTTGACTACCTTCCAGCTGTTGCTGTGTGGTCGTTCTGCCTGCATTGTTCGTGTAGGAGTAGAGGATTGATTTGAGGAATTGTTGCATCGGCAGCCTTCTCATCGTTCTGTAGGTGGGAGGTTTTGTAAGCATCTTGTGTCGGGTTCGACGAATTAGGCCTAGGCCGGCCCACGATGTAGGTTAGACCGTAGCCTCCACATGCAGCCCTGAGCCTGTGAACTTTGAAGTACACTTCCAGCATACACATGCGCAAGATGCACCTACGCTCCCTTGTCCAAATATGCCATGATATTCGCAGCTGGCAGAGACCTTGTAGTTCCGTCTTTCGGCCGTGAAAAGGGCGAAATTCCCGAAATTCCGAAGGCGTAAATGCGGGATGTTGTGGATATTGTGCCCGTGCGCTGCAGGGTCCACTGGCACGATGCTGTAATTTGCGGAGATGCTGCCTGCAGTTATAATACTCCCGCACCTCCTTGTCCTGTCCCAGAGAACAGGAAGACCGGCGAAACACTGTTTTGATCTCGTTGCTTGCTTGCTTCAGGACCCTCCCCCATTTCTCGTAGAACCCGGCTCGTATCGTCCGACATCCTTGCAGCTCACATTGCGCCAACACAAACTCTCACGCACGACTCCTTTCCTTCGCCCACGATGCCGAGCCTCTCAAGCATAGTCTACCATGTCTTTCACCCTCAAGAAATGCGCTCCATAATCCAATGGTAAGCGCACCACTGCTGTCCTATTTTTCCAGCACGTTCTCTAGGCCTTTGCGTAACTCGAGAGCGTTGTTGACATGACTCGTAGGAAGGTCTGGCACAACGCCGTACACGAGCGCAACGAAGCGAACGAATCCGAGTCCCTCAAACGATGCTTTCACTTCCTCAACGAGACGAGTCGCAGTTTTGCGGCTGTCATTTTGGAACTACACCCCAAGCTTCTTGTCCCCGTCACGCTGTTCTACCTGGTCTTGCGCGGTCTCGATACCATTGAGGACGATATGACAATACCCCTGTCGAAGAAGGAACCCATTCTGCGCAACTTCCAAGATATTCTAGAGCAAGACGGGTGGACCTTCACGGAGAATGGCCCGAATGAGAAGGACAGGCAGCTTTTGGTTGAGTTCAACGTAGTCATTGAGGAGTTCAAGAAGATCAAGCCGGTTTACAAGGACATCATCAAGGATATCACGAAGCGCATGGGCAGCGGCATGGCAGACTATGCGAACAATGCCGAGTTCAACGCTGGGGTCAAGACGATCAAGGACTACGAACTGTACTGCCACTACGTCGCTGGTCTGGTCGGCGAGGGTTGCACGCGTCTTTTCGTTGAGGCTGGGTTGGCGAACGAAGCGTTGCTGAAGAGGCCGGAGCTCATGGAGTCCATGGGCCAGTTCCTCCAGCAGGTCAACGTTACTCGTGATATCAAGGAGGATCTCGATGATGGGAGGCGGTTCTGGCCCAAGGAGATCTGGTCCAAGCATGTGGATCAGTTCGAAGACCTCTTCAAGCCGGAGAACAAGGACAAGGCGCTGAATGCTAGTTCAGAAATGATTCTGACTGCGTTGACGCGGGCTGACGACTGCTTATATTACCTCGCAGGTCTCCGGGAGCAGAGTGTGTTCAACTTCTGCGCCATTCCGCAGTCCATGGCTATCGCGACGCTGGAAGCCTGCTTCCAGAACTACGCCCTCTTCCAGAAGAATGTCAAGATCACCAAAGGTCAGGCGTGCCAACTAATGGTCGAATCAACCCAAAACTTGCAGCTCGTCTGCGAGATCTTCAGGCGGTACGCTCGTAAGATTGCTAAGAAGAATAACCCGCATGATCCCAATTTCCTGAAGATTAGTATCACGCTGGGCAGGGTGAGTGTTCCGTCATCAGCTTTTGTCGAACGCGCGCTGACATGTCTAGATTGAACAATTTATCGAATCAATATTCCCGACGCAGCAGCCGCCGGTAGACAAGAAGTCACCTGCCAGCATAGAAGAGGCGGAGCGAAAACGAAAGGAGGACTACGAAGCCCGATGGGACTTCATCTACATCGTCGCTGCCATTGGCGGGACTGTCCTTTTCATCACATTCATCATGGTATGTACTGGGTATCAAAGGAAGATATAAGTTGCTCTTGCTAACTGGTCCAAGCTCTTCGCCGCCTGGCTTGCTGGCGCTCGCTTCGACATTGCCTACGAGCAGTCCAAGAGGGAGCTGGGCAATCTCTTCGGGTTCGGCCGCACACCACCGGCGCAAGTGACGGAAGTGCACGAGACTTTGGGCAAGAGCGAGCTATGAGGGTGCTTTCTTGCGTTGCCCTGTGTATATGTATCATAAGTGCGGTAGTACGATGCTAGGTAATCGATCTTGTGCGCCAGACATGAGGCAGTACTGCGAAACAAGAATAGTAAAAGATGCATTCCTGATGTCGAGGTCATGTTACAACGCTCAGTGCTGAAACATGGGTCTCTACCTAGCGTGCCAAGCTCACGAAGGCGGACTGCACCTTCGCATTTTCTGCGCTGGGAGCCTGGGACGAAGCCGACACAACACGCCCGCCGTGAATCGCCACCGTCTGCCCGACCCTTCCCTTTTCGCAACACCCTAGGCAGGTTGCCCGCGACTGCATCCGTTTAGATCGCCCGGCGCGATTGCGACAGCCCCGCCTTTGCCTCACCTCGCCCACCAGCAAGCGCCTTACTGTGCAGATTCCCACCCACGACCCCGGCCAGCCTGTAGTCCCTCTTTGCCCTCTCACCCACCCCTACACTGCTTCCTACACACACGCACCCCACAATCTCACAATGGCCGACGTTGCAACCGCACCGAACGCCAACCAGCAGGTCCCGCTGGACACGATTCCCATCTCGCCTACGGAGAATGCCGGCGAGGGCCAGGAGCAGCCGTCGACCAGCAACACGGCAGACCAGGGCGAGCTACGCACCGTCTTCCACGACCCCGAGAACTTCAATGTCAAGCACCCGCTCATGAACACGTGGACGCTGTGGTTCACCAAGCCCCCCAGTGGCAAGGTACGCTGCCCGTGCCTGCGCCTGCGCCTGCGCCTAGCAGGAGCTTTGCTAACCAATGCAGGGCGACAACTGGGCTGAGCTGCTGAAGGAGGTCATCTCGTTCGATTCCGTCGAAGAGTTCTGGGGCATATACGTGAGTCACGTCACTTCCGGCAGCAAGCGCAACCAGCGATACTAACATGCCGCAGAATAATATCACACCCACATCCGACCTAGCGCTGAAGTCGGACTACCATCTCTTCAAGAAGGGCGTACGACCCGAATGGGAGGACAAGCAGAACAAGCACGGCGGCAAGTGGGCCTTCCAGTTCAAGGACAAGAAGGCCATCAACATCGACGCTCTCTGGTTGCATGTCATGCTCGCTGCCATCGGCGAGAATCTCGAAGATGACGAGGACAATGAGGTCATGGGCGTTGTCGTCAACGTTAGGCGGGGCTTCTATCGCATCGGTCTTTGGACGCGCTCCGTGGGCCGCGCTACGCCCGGTGAGGGAGGCAAGGGCAGGACCCAAGACCAGGGCAAGGAAGTTCTTTTGAAGATCGGCAGGCGCTTCAAACAGGCTCTTCAGCTCAAGGACAACGAGCTCGTGGAGTTCTCGGGTCACACGGACGCGGCCAACGCTGGCAGCACTCGCGCGAAAGCCAAGCATAGTGTCTAAGGGTGCAATGACGCTGTCAAGCGCGCAACACACCGCTTGGTGCTTCGCGCTATCCTCCGTTATCTTCGCACACCACGGCGCACTCCCTCATCGGACTGTATTTCCTCGATTTATTCCCCAATTGGTCTAAAAGTATCTTACTTTAACGTTTCATGATACGGGACTGGGTTCTAGCATGGCGTCTGCATGGGGCGGCGAAGGGTGATATCCCAGGCTTCTTCACATGAGTTCTATGGTGGGGTTCTGAGTTTGATTAGACCGGATCTGTTATCTAACATAGCTAACAAGGAGAGTACATGTATTCGAGAAATCATTTCTTCATGACCCCCCATGGTGATAAATATTTGCGTGCACTCACACGGGTTGCCAAGTGTACTCGGATGGCTTAGCGTTGGTGACGTCGGCTGTGGCGGTGCAGCGATTTTCACGGCGGGGGACATGTGTAACTAGCCTGCCCGACGCGCCCAACGCAGAACGCAGAACTCTGAATCTTTCCCCGCTTACCTAGATCCTCACTCTCTCGCAATCATGGTTGTGGAAACTGCGTACTACGACGCCCTCGGCGTACCGCCCACCGCATCAGAACTCGAGATCAAGAAGGCGTACCGCAAGCTCGCTATCAAACTACACCCGGGTACGCCGCGCAACCACCTGCTTACAACGATCAGCGCACTAATGTCAGAATAGACAAGAACCCCGGCGACGAGACAGCGCACGCAAAGTTCCAAGAAGTAGGCTCCCTCGCGCCCATGGCCTTCTCCGGGCTGTATGGCTAGTACCAGAGGACTGCGGGGCTCACGATGTGACAGATAGGAGAGGCATACCAAATTCTCAGCGACGACCAGCTGCGGGCCGCATACGATAAACATGGCAAGGAGGGTGCTATGCCCAGCAGTGGGTTCGGTATGGTCATGTGGTCAGCCATTACACGTCCACGGCGCTGACAATTCCGCAGAGGACCCCTCCGAGTTCTTCACCATGATCTTTGGTGGAGAGGCCTTCGTAGACTGGTAGGGCACCTTCTAGCACGCATTGCAACCATCTACACACCTGAGTGAACGAGGCTAACACACACAGGATCGGCGAGATCTCGTTGATGAAGGACCTGACCAAGACTATGGAGATTTCTCAGCGCGAAATGGAGGAAGAAGCCGCCGCTCAGGCAGAGGTCGAAAGGGCTGAGGCAAAGGCTGCTGCAGTGGGTACGACTGCTTCCACGCCACCGGCCGGCACAACCGAGACAGCCGGGCCCAGTGCTGCTGCCAAAGCCAAAGAGGCTGAAGCGGCAGCCGAGCGTGCAGAGGCGGCGGCAGCAGATGCGCCGCCTGTGTACGCTGAAGCCCCACCAGCCTATGTTGAGAATGCCGCCGAGTCGTCTACCGCTCCCAGAGCCGCGTCGCCCCCGTCCCGAACAAGCACGCCGCAGACACGAGGCATACCGATGCGCCCAGCCATTATGGATAAGTCGGAGGAAGAGGCACGTATGGAGGCACAAGGAATGACCGACGCAGAGAAGGAGCTGCGAGAGAAGCAGAAGAAGAAGGCCGGTCTTACCAAAGAGCAGCGGGAAGAGCTTGCAGCATATGAGCAAGAGCGGAAGAAGATTCGTGACGAACGCGTCGCCAACCTCGCCAAGAAACTCGTGGACCGCATCTCGGTGTGGACTGAGACCGATAAGGCTACTGATGTCACCGCTGCCTTCAAGGAAAAGATCCACCTCGAGATTGAGAACCTCAAGATGGAGTCGTTTGGTCTCGAGATCCTTCACGCCATCGGCACAACGTACATCATGAAGGCATCTTCCTTCATCAAGTCCCAGAAATTCCTCGGCATCTCGGGCTTCTTCTCTCGCATCAAGGACAAAGGCACGCTCGTCAAGGACACCTGGTCCACCATGTCTGCAGCTATCGACGCACAGCTGACTATGGAAGAAATGGCGAAGCTGGAAGAGCAAGGAGGCGAAGCGTGGACCGACGAAAAGAAGGCTGAATACGAAAAGAGGGTCACAGGCAAGATCCTTGCAGCGGCGTGGCGGGGCAGCAAGTTTGAGATTCAGAGCGTGCTGAGGGATGTGTGTGATGAGGTGCTTAACGATAAGAAGGTAAAGCTCGAGAAGCGGGTCGAGCGGGCGCATGCGCTTATCATCATCGGTGAGATGTTCCAAAAGGTATGTTTCTCAGTTGTATTGTACTCTGATGAATGAGGCTGCATGCTAACGGTGTTAAAACAGGCGGAGCGAGACCCAGAAGAAGAAGGCGACTTTATGGCTTTCGAGCAGTTGATGGCCGAAGCTGCGGCCAAGAAGGACGCAAAGCATGAGAAGCATCACCACCACGACAAGAAGGAAAAGGAGAAGAAGAAGGAGAAGGCATGAGAGCTCAAAATTCTCTCTTGAATGTCTTCTTCCCTCTTTTTTCTTCTTCTCCTCTTCTTCTTTGCTTTTTGGGTGATATCCATAGATTTTCGTTTCCTGAGGCTCGGGGTGGACAGCCAGATATGGGGCTTTGTTGGTTTGGTAGAAAGTCAAGCTTTTACCATTTGGGGGGGGGGGGGGGGGGGGGAAGGGGACGCTTTTCTGAAGGTCTTCTTACGGGATCCCGATCGTCAGCGGCACGCTTCTTCCGCTCTCATCCAGCGTCCACCTATTCATCTTTACAGCTTATCCTTGTACAGGGCTGGGTTGCCGTAAATGCCGAAGAGGAAATGTGTATTGTGGGAACTGGGGTTTGCGTTAGTAACCTACGTGGTGTGAAAATCCTCTGAAGGCTTATCTATCTCGTGAAGTAGACCTGAAGAGAAGAAACCTACATGTCAGAGCTTGGGACCTATACTATAGCTGATTGAGCATGCACAACCAATTTGACCACGCCCTACTAAATCATGACTGCGGAAGTGGGAGTTTCTTTGTATCCGATGCACACCAAATGGCCAAAAACGGCCATATTTGTTAATATATTGGTTTGAAACTCCAACTTTGCGATGTAGGTAGTTAGTAATCAAGAAGCGTTAACCCATGCATGCGCTCCCCATTTATGGCTAGCTAGGCAACAACACTCCCCACACTCCCCCCCCCCCCCCCCCCCCCGCCTTTCATCGAATGACCACTTCCACAGCGACCTCGTTACTCCAACTCGCTTTTGAATCCGTCTCCTTCCACGCACGGGTCGTGTCGATTTCGAGCACATTCCCGCACTGCTTGCTAACACGGACACAATGGGCCGGGATGGGACGACCGAAGAGGACAGCGAAGAAGTCCTTTTCGATCGAACGCTGGGGCAGGTCGGAAACGTAGATTGCTTGAAAAAGAAAAAGAATTGGTTAGTACACGCACACAAAGCAGTGGGAAAAAAAATAAAGAGATACGAAGACGTACCATACGTGCCCAAAACCTTCAAACTCGTCCAAATCCTCAGCCGCCCACTCTCCCTCTCCACATACGAATCCGTATTCACAATAGCTGCAGCACCCGTCATCTTCTCCACCACGCCCAAACACGCTACACGAATCCTCTCTGGGCCCTCGGCCTCAACCCCCTTCTCACGCCGCAACGTAAAGTCGAGCAAAGGGAACGCGGAAAGAATTTCCCAGCCCCGTAGCGGTAGTGTGAGGTGTACAAACGCCGTGTTGGTAGCTACACTCGTAGGCTTGGTGATTTGCCCGTCGGTATGCGAACGGATAATATACGTCCCGTGCTCGGCGCCTGGAAAGGCGTCGAGGGCGATGAGTTCGGTCAGAGGTTTGGACGTGCAGTTGAACACGCCCAGGATTGGAACGCCCGTGTGTACACTACCCACGTACGTCGCAACTTTGAGAAGCACACTGTCGTCGTAAGCGTTATACGCGCTCGTGCTTTTCCCAACCGTGTGTGGACGTAAGATCACCGTGTCGCCGCGCGGCGTGTTGCCCGTCATTTGGCCGATCAGGTTGATGTCGTGCTGGCCGGGCACATCCGTGATGTAGATCGGTCCGCCCGAGATGCAACGGCCTGCTGCGTGGAAGGCGGCGTAGTCGTGCGACGTTTGGAACATGTCCCAGTCGGGTAGGATATTGAGATATTGTGTGAGTATCGAGTTGTGTGCGTTGCAGAATATGTGCCAGGGGTGGCTGGCCGGTACTTCTGGGAAGAAATCATCTGAATTCCGGAGTAACAGACGCGGTCTATTGGAGGGCAGTTGCGAGTGGAAGATCAGGGGTGGCGCTTGCGACATGCATGATATGGCTCTCGCGGAAAAGGAGCGGAGTTGTGCGATTGACCAGGCATCTTGGTAAGATTTGATGAGCTGGCGCCTGGCATCCGAATTTTGGAGTTCGTCGAGGAAAAATTGGGCATCTGTTTTTACAGAGTCGACGCCGCACGAGGATAGGAATTGGTAGAAGTCTTTGTAGAAACGGTCAACGTCTTCTTCGGCGACCACTGTGATTTTCCCACCCGATACACCGTCCTTGAGTTTGACGACCGTGGTCTTGTACTCTTTTGCCAGTTTGCCTTCTGGAGCTATGCCACCCCAGTAGCCAAAGATGGCATGCCAGACAGCAATGTGACGGATGTGCTTGTATTTACTTCGGATGTCGCCTACCGTGGCTTTGAGACCGCGCGGGAAGCCTGTTTTGGTTGCCTCGAACTCCATCCAGGCGTTGTCGAACTGGTCGCCACCTTCCGTGTTCAGCGACTGCCAGTTGTCGTCGATGATGAGGTTACTAATGTTGATCTGGTTCTTGGAAAGGGATTCCAAGGCGTCAAAGATCTTGTCCTCGGTGAGCTTCTGGCCGAGGCCGTTCCAGGTGCAGTATGTCAGACCGTCGTACCAGTTCTCTAGCCATTGTGGTTTGAACCCGTCGATCAATGCCTTCATTTCAGCGTCAACCTGTCCTGTCGACTCCTCATATGCCATGACTAATTTCCTTGCATAGTACATCGATGCGGCAATGGCACTTTCCAAGTCCTTACCCACCGCAGCAATGATCCGTACAGTCCCCTCCTTTTCGCTGTCGTTGTTCGAATTCATGACTATGCTTCCATCACCATCGTGGTTGAGGGTTGTTAGAACCTCGTCTACACCACTGACGGCGAGCAAGACCAAGTGTGAGCCATCATGGCGTTCAAATGCTGCCAAAATAGCCTCCTTGTCGGGTTGGAAACGGTCTTTGCCTTGTCTCGGAGCGAGCCATGGAGCCCATAGTCGTACCTCGGCAAACCAACGGGAAGGGTCTGTTGGTCTGCCCAACTTCTCGCTTGAGCGACCAGGACTTTCACCTGATGCTCTGTTGACGGGATAAGTGAGAGACCACAAGTTGGTGTTTGGTGTGTCGCTTTGTTCCTTTGAGATGGTGAGGAATGGTGGGAGGCCTTCGAGATAGTGTGTCAGATCCGCTTCCAACGGGTCTGGCGACTGATAAATGATGCGGCCATCTGAAGTCGAAAAATGTTCGTTGGCCCACTTCCATGGTTCATCCTGCAGACATTAACACAAATTGCTAGTTGCAGATAGGGAGACGCTGATCTTCAGTGAACATTTGGGCGTAGGTTTACACTCCTTATGGAGAGTGCCACACAACATACCTCTGCAGCCCGGAATGTGATTGTGTACGACAAAGACGAGCCGTGCTTCGGACGTCCAGCGAGATCGATGGAGAAGTACTGACGTCGTACATCTGTGTGAGCGGGCTTAACGACCGTCTTACCATGTCAGTTGTGGAGCGTCTACTGTGGTTCATTCGGTAGCTTTACCACAGCCGGTTCAGCAACAGGTGTGAGGCTCGAGCTGGTCCATTTGTCGAGCGTGTCGAAGTTGTGCCATAGAGCGACTTCCCAAGTTTTCTCTGAGCCAGCCGAGCTCTCGATGAGTACTGTGAACCTAACCTAGGTGGATAGTTAGATTCCACTGGACTCCAGGGTAGCGTCTTGGACGTACTGATTCTCTGTCTGAGACAATCGTCGTTGTTTGGCCCAACGGGGGGTGACAGCTCAGGGCAGCGTACATGGTAGCGATTCGAAGTGGTGAATGTAGTCCCAAGGCGATTGATAGGTCGGCTCAAGACTGGATGGTAGGCGAGCTATGTGCTCAGGACGTCAAGTTGGAAGCAAAATTTGAGGATATGTATGAGTGAAGATAGTAGTATGCACAAGGGAGTGCCAGTGACGTGTGCGAATGCGGACATGTCGTTGGGGAAGCTGCAGGGTCCAGCCAATCGGAGCTGCGCTCGTCCCATCTTGGCAAAGCGGACATTTTGCACATACGCCCAAGTTTCGATGCGATGCAACTGGCAGCCATGTCTCGCTTCAGACATCTGGCGCCACCACGGCCGTTCGTATATCGACAATGTACACGGCGGCAGTACACACTAGCCCGCGGTGAGCGACCAGCGGTGAAATGGGCGGAGGAGGACCCGGACACCGTCGCTCGACACAGGAAATGGAAGCGGCGGGCGGGCTTGGTGCGGGCGGGTGTGGCCCAGAGCACGCTGAGTATGCTGGAAGAGCGGGGGTTTGTGAAGGATGTCGCCGGGTGAGCAGCGTCTCGCATAGTCACGAGGGCATGCCAGGGACTGAAAGTGTACAGCGGACGCAAGACGCTCGACTGGCTCCTGACGGAGAAGCGCATCGGCGCGTATGTGGGCGTCGACCCAACAGCCCCCTCGCTACACGTCGGCCATCTGCTCCCGCTTATGGCGCTGTACTGGATGTATCTCCACGGCTACTACACCGTCAGCTTGGTGAGCGGCCCCCGCCTCGAATGCGCGCGACGGCAGTTAATGTGGGGTAGTTGGGCGCAGGCACAGTGCAGATTGGAGACCCGTCCGGGCGAACGACAGCACGCTCGCGGCAGAGTGCAGAAGCGCAGGCCATGAACGTGGAGAGCATCCAGCGGCAGCTCGAGAAGCTGTGGACGAACGTCAAGAGCCTCGGCATCAAGCACCAGATCGCGCACTCCATCGACAGGAAGCGAGACATACTCAGCAACCGGACATGGCTCGAGAAGCTGAGTGCAGTGGAGCTGATGCGCGATTTGGGGTCGGGCATGCGCTTGGGCACTATGCTCAGTCGCGACTCGTACGCGCTTGCCGTCACCGTCACCGTCTCCGAGCCCTGCTAACGGATGCGCAGGGTCAAAGTACGAATGGAGAGCGGCGAGGGCATGGCGATATCCGAGTTCAGCTATCCGCTCTTCCAAGCCTACGACTGGTGGAGCATGTACAGGCACCAGGACGTCCAGCTGCAGATTGGCGGGTCGGATCAATACGGGAACATCGTCGCGGGCATGGCCGCCGTTAGTTATATGAGGAAGATACATGGCATGGACGAGGGCGCAAACGACGAACAAGACCCACGACTAGCCACCTATGGCCTCACCACCCCGCTCCTCACCACCGCTTCTGGCGAGAAGTTCGGCAAGAGCGCTGGCAACGCCGTCTGGCTTGACGCCGACATGTTGAATTCCTTCGACCTATACCAGGTACGCTTGTCTCGACTGCGAGGAAGACAGACCAACCACTGACAACATGGCACAGTACTTCCTACGCACCGCCGACGCCGACGTAGAACGCTACCTCAAGCTCTTCACCTTCCTTCCCATGTCCTCCATCGCCCTCCTGGTAACTCAAAACCAACAAGACCCCTCGAAACGCCTAGCCCAACACGTGCTCGCCAAGGAAATCGTCGAGCTCGCCCACGGCGCAGCCGAAGCCAAGAAAGCAGAGACGGCACACAAGGACGCCTTTGGCCAGGGCACAAACACCTTCTCCTTGCTCTCGCTCAGAAAAACTCTCTCTAGCGCCCATGGCGAACAAAACACGCCCGCCGAACCGATGAAGGAGAAAGTCCAGGATATACTAGCCTACAAAAAGGCCTACGTAGCAACCGCAACCGCAACCACACAATCCGTAACCAGCACCACCACCTCGGACCATCAATCCAAACCCACGACAAACGGCAACATCGTCATCTCCCTCCCCCTTCGGCTCTTGAAACCCGGTTCCTTCCCTACCATCCTTCTCGCCGCCGGCCTCGCCGTGTCCAAGGCCGACGCGAACCGCCTCATTAACAAAAAGGGCGCCTACGTCCTCGTCCCGAATTCGGGCCCGCTTGACAACCCGACGGCGCTGAAATGGGCGACTATTGAGCCGGGCAAGCAGGTGAATCCGAGGCATTACTTGGTCGATTGGGAGGCGCTGGTGCTGCGAGCGGGTAAGAGTCGGATTCGGATTTGTCGTGTGGTCGAGGATGAGCGGTGGGCGAAGGAGGAGGCGGATAGAGAGGAGGCGGATAGAGAGGAGGCGGAGAGGGAGGAGGCGGAGAGGCAGACTGATGGGGAATGATGCGGGTACGCCGTCGTGCATGGTTTAAGAGAATGTGTGCTGAGGACTCTCGCGCACGCTGCGATCAAGATTACGTTGTGCGAGATTGTATAGTATTTGTATAATGCTGTAAGCAAAAAGACAATGCTGATCTTGACTATGCTCGAAGGAAGAAAACGGGTACAGGGACAGAAACAATAACAATGCGATACCCATGGTATATCCGAACAGCTTTTCGCGCGCCAATCCATGAAGCGCCAATCCATGAAGAAACCCAAGGTGTCAGTTCCCGAATCCACTCTTAGTTCATCTGCCTGATCAACTCGTTGATCTTATCTTCCCGATTGCCCAAGTCACCACCCTCGATGAAATGCTTGAATTTCCTCTTCCGGAAACCACCCGTCGGGCTGTTCAGCTTGAAGGGCCACAGGAAGTTGGAGGCTGCCTTGAAGTTGGGGCCGACTGTGCAAATCTCATGTATGAGATCTTCCATACAGATCATGCCATACTTGCCGAGGTTCTCTTCGATTATCTCGTTGTCAGTCAACGGCAGACGTTGACGGTCGACCTTGCCATAGCCTCGCTCTACAGGTTTGTCAGCAATGAGGACGATGCAAATAGAGATTGATGCACGTACTGTAGATAAGCTCGCGAACAGACTTCTGGTTCGGGTAGCCGTAGGCAACAAATGGCTCAACAATCTTTAGCATTTCCATGGTGGCCTTGGTGAGCCTAATGAAGACCCCATTGTTGATCTGAAGCAGACGAAGAAGCTGCAATGTCTTGCGTTTCTTAGGGTCAATCTTGTTGATACCCTTTATCCGGACAACGAAGGCGAGTTTTGGTTCGGCGGGAACATAGAGGCTGTCGCTCTTCTTGGCTTCGCGGGACAGGCGCACCCGCTCTTTCTCGGCATTGCGGTACTCCTTCACATACTTCTCGGCTCTTGTGAAGATGACCTCGCGCTTCTTCTTGCTCTTATCTGCCTCATGTTAGCGCTGTGCAACGAATGTGCTGTTGTATGCTGCCATGAGCTCCCAAGAGGGCGACTGTATCATTCCCGAAAGATGGTTAACAATTCGACAACATTGACCGTAGTCTAGCCGATAGTGTGGTTGTTATAATCATCACAGTCGCCCTCCTAGAGTCGTCGATGGCATGGGGAGTCGGTCGTACCTCGCTTTTCTCTTGTTGCGATGGCGCGCTCCTCGCGGGCTCTCTCTTGGGATTTGCGCTTCTTGAGCAGCGTCTCAGGGACAAGTATGTCGCTCTGGACCGGGACACTCCTGCAAAGTACTGATTAGCATATGAAAACAGAGTGCGCGTGGGGAGAACGTACGACTTCGACGACATGGTGAAGTGGTGTTCACATGGTGAAGTGGTGTTCGAGAAATTCGCCAGAAGCTCAATTTTTGCCAGACTCTTAGCGCTAACACTAGGCCATTCCGGCACAAGTGCCGACGCCGGCTGAGTCAGGGACCCCACTCTCTCTGTTGAACGTTTAAACAATTATTTCATACTATTTTTCTAGACGATACCTATGCCATTTTGAACTAAAAAAGGCCTCTTTCTCGCTATCCAATAAGACACCCACAGCACACCTTCCACGTCCAGGCTCACCACAATGAGTCAGTTCCTGCACCTTTGGCCCGCCTGGAGCCCGAACCCGAACTCATCCTCACAGTTCCCCACCGCGTACCAACTGCCGCGAAGCAAACGTTTGATGCTTTGGGTGCTGAAACCTGGTACCGACGCCAATCTTGCAGGGTGCGAGTGGACTGCCGTTTTCTTTGGACCGAGCCGAGTGGTTGCGACCAGGACCGCGCTCGATACAGACGTTTGGGCTCAAGGGGCTGAGCTGGATACCACCTTCTTCCAGTAGTACAGGTGGAGACGGACTGTGGGGTGAGAAGGAGACGCCACTAGCGGGTAGGGGACGTAGTCGCGGTCGTGGTCGTGGTCGTCCAGTTCGGATCGTGACTGTCGAGTGGGTGACGTATGGGCTGTTGGATGGGGAGGGGGGTGAGAGGTTCATCTGTGAATTGAGTAGGAGAGGCGAACTGGAGTTGTTGTAGTCATCTTGGATGAACGGGTCCGGCTGTGGACTTGCAAGCCATTGGCCTCGTTCCACATAGGACGATGGCGAGTCGTCAGGTTTCAAGCTGAGCGTGTCATTGTCATTGTCATCCAAGTCTAACAGCGGGTCTTCTTGATCGTCGCATAGATGCCCGTTCGCGTCAAGTGCTTCTTCGCCTTCGGAAGACACACTGGCGAGCCAGTCTGCAATGCGCTCTTTGGATGAGACCGTAAGCCCAGCCGGCCGGGTACGCGATTTCCTGATTAGGTAGCCCGAGTCGTCCGACCAGGACTCTGAACTTCCGTCAGATACCTGGGCCTCGTTCACCTGTGGTACGATATGAAACGGGTCTGTCGACATCCATAGAGTCTGTGGTCGATGAATAGGAGGTAATGGTGAATGAGCCTGTCGGCTGTACTCTGGTGGCGGTGAGGCCCTCCTAGAGATGTTCGCCAATTGAGGGTATAGGACACCTCTGTCACCTTGGGGAGTAGGCTGCTCGCGGCCAGCTTCTTCGAAGATTTGCCGCATGCGGGCTGCGTGGCCAGCGCGCGCAGGCGACTGGAGCAGCCGTGAGCCATGGACGCGTCGAACACGGATGTTCGCCTGCGTCGGAGGTGAAGCCGGGCCTTGGCTTGGAGTAAGGTCTCTGGACGGCGTCGCGATGCTTCGTCCAGACACGTACTCCCGAAGGTCAAGGCCGCCAGCCGGAGAGAAGTCGCTACTATCGCCACTAACGAAGTGCTTGGTTGGAAGTGCTCCCAACCTCCGGTGCGGTTTCACAGGCGTGCAGTCTTCTCCGTGGTCGCATGCTTGCTGATGCGGACCTGGTAGCGCGCTGGAGGCGTTGCTGGACAGTATAGAAATACCCTATAATAGCGTTAAGTACCTTGCAAGATTGGTCGTGGACGGGTAACCTCAACGAACTTGGTGCGAGGAAACCATGTCGGCTGGTGATTGCGCGGTACCTCTCGTCTGCTCTTCTACTCTGGGTTCGTCGCGCGTAGTCGAGCTCAGCGATGCTTACGTGTGGCTGGACAGAGGTTGCACAATGGAGGACTCGAGGGTCAATGGCCGTGACGAGTGATACATGGAACTATTCGGGGCTGATGGCACCATCACCGCAGGAGCTACTTCAGCGCTCGTACAAGCTGCAGTCGGCCGTTGTGCCTTCCTACCGAGCACGAGCTGCACCTTCTCCGGCTTGTTGTTGTAGGACGAGCGCATAGGAGATGAGGGAGGTGCATCCGACCATTCTTTCTCTGTGTCGTGGGGTTGCCGAGGTGGGAGACGTGACGTAGACAGCAGACGGTACAGGAGAGTGGAAGGGGTAATGGGGAGATTTGGTAGCGACCCGTCGTACTTTCCGTATACTTCGTACGCTGTACGGTACGCACCTTCCCTCCCAGCCACCAACCGACGACTCACCGTCACCCGGCTTGTGTTTGAAGATGCAATTTTTGAGCCCAATACTCCGTGGTGTATTTCACTGTTCACACCCAGTGTCACGACACTCAGTCTCGCCTTGGTACACAGTACTCCGTACACGAGAGGGAGTTGTGTAAGTTAATCTGTCAATACCTTATGTAATTTATTCCCGGTACGTTACCGAGGTGGGACACAACGAGCCAGGACGCTGATGGAGCCACTTTTTACTAGGGAAAACCGCAAAATTAACGTTTTTAAAAATTTAATAACTACCTAGTTTGTTAGTTAAAGGTTAAGAAAGTTAAAATAAATCGCTGATTTGGGAAGCTACCAGAGACACAATTGGAATCGAGGTGCAGTGTAGGGGTGCCAACGAAGGCGATGGTGTTGATTAATTGACTATTGTAGGAAGACAGAAAGTCGCAAAGGGGATGCGAGCTCCCTCGCTTAGCTCCCTGCACCCTATACCCAAAGAGGTACTAGCTGGATTCCGATCGGTCATTGTGCCGACTTGGTCCTCCTCACTAAAGTCCGACAAGACTGCACTATTTTCAACTAAGAAGTTATTAAATTTTTTAAAAAGATTAATTTTGCGGTTTTCCCTAAGTAAAAAGTGGCTCCATCAGCGTCCTGGCTCGTTGTGTGTCCCACCTCGGTACCTACGTAGGTACCCGTGGTTTCTCCTCTTTCCCCGTGCCCGCTCCGAGGCTCACAATTGACCCTCGCGCACTCAATCTCACACGTTCGGATCGTACCCGAAATTCTGTACCCTGGCTGCGAATTCATCTATTCACAGAGACAGAGCGATCACGATGATAAAAAGACCATGTGGCATGGAGATGTTGTTGAGAGTTCGGACGGAATCGTTCCTGGTTCGACTCATGCGCACCGTCTGGACTCTGGACCAGACGAGGCGTCATGCATGCGAACCAAACGGTGAAGGCTTAATAAAGCTATTTGGCCCATGTCACAGTTCGCGGCCGACTCGTCGGCCTCGTGAGTCGTCTACATAGTAGCGCGCACGCGGGTCGCATTGGAAGCCCCCCAACATGATGGTCATCGTAGCATCGCGGCAAATTGCTGACAGACACGAATAGCTCGCGAGGCGGACAACGTGGTCAAGGCGATTTATCTTCATTGCCGCTGACTGTACGGAGTATCCGAAGCATTTCAGCACCGCACTCTCTCCAAGAGTCCAAGCATAGCATCGCACGCCCGTACGCGTCGTTTGCCCCCTTCCCCCTCGTGCTGGGGCGGGAGCATGTGCGCTGCCCGAGACTGTCGCACCATGCCGCCTCCAATAGGAGGAGCCCGACCCCTGAATCGCTGGCGCACGTCGTGGCGTCTTCGCCTCCTGCTGCCTGCACCACCGCTTCTAGTCTGTGCTTCTAAACTCTGCCGCAGCTGAACCATGCCAACCTTGTGTGTCGCACAATCAGCCCTTGCACTGGCAAGTCTCTGATGAATTGGAGACATGCTCTCGCTGTTTCCCGTGTCTGTTGCTCACCTTTCACTCCCCACCCGCCTCACCTCCGTCACCGTCTTTTCACGAGCTCGAAGCTCCTCTGGCAACGCCAGTTTGTCTCGCCTTTCCTTCTTTACCTTCTCTTCACTGATTCCGGCCCTCCACGCAGCCTTGCCTCCGCTTCTACCCCTCTGTAAATATTTCTTTCACTTGGCTCAAACGACCAGTCATCCGCTCGGCCTCCTCGCGCCTCTGCGCTCCTATCGATAGTAAGCCGTTTTCGATTGTGACAGTCAAATTCTCCAACAAACCTCGTTTGACGTGGACTGGGCACATCGCACTGTACGTACACGAACTTCACTCTTGAAACCGAAAGGGGAGTCATGTTCAAGCTGCTGCAACGGGCAACGTCACAACCTCCACGTCCATCTCGCTTGCGCCCTGGTTCGCGTCACACTGGGTCTACCTTACCGGCGTGCATACGATTTTGAACAATAGCAGCTTGCTATACTCCCGAGTCCGCATTGCTCTGCACCCTTGACTCGGTAGAGCCCTTGCTCTCCACTATGAGCACCACCCACCATGCAAGGAATCGATACTAATATGCAAGCAGCTGCCCTGTCGACATCTGACACCGTGGACCCCCGCTCTACCAGACCTCCTGGTCTTCATCTCGCTGAGACAGAAGCAACGCTTCGCTGTCTCTGAAGCAAGGAACCGCTGTGCTCCGTTGGCTGCCGACACCCATCGAATTGTCCGGTTCTTGACTTGCATCCATTACTCACTTCCCTACCATCACTTGGAGCCTATTCGACTTTGGAAACGCCTCACACTTTTGTCGTCCGCTGCATCTTACACATGCCCGCATTGACCAACACTGTCTTGCAACAAAGTGCATGTGCGCCAGTGGCCGCGTAATAGTACTCTCTATTTATCATCCATCGCGAACTACAGGCTGCCTGGAGCGCAGTCACTATCCACACATAATTCATGAGTTACGATCCGAGGTTGGCCGCCCGAGCATACGGTGCAACAGATGCGGACAACGATGGAAGCGCAAAAAAAGGCTCAGTTCGGGCGGCACGGGAAAGAATGCAGGCTGCACAAAAGAGAACACAACTTCCAGATACCTCGAGGATCATAGGACTTCCTCGCCGACCGAACCAGCTAGTTTCCCAATACTCTCCCCAAGACAGGGTCGAACAGTCACAGCCGACGATGCTTTCAGGAAGCATGGAGGATACCGAAGCTGACTCTCCGTCACCGCAGTGGCCCCTCCCGAACAATACCCTAGGCGTCTTCGAATCTACTCCCGTTATCCCGCCACGTTCACCCAAAAGACTGCAACCACCGCAACAAGATACCCGTCCTTTATCAGACGAGTATCCTATCCAACAAATGTCCCCTGAACCACCGCCCGCAACTTCACCAGGCTATCTACAGCCTCCATCTGGATATGGTGTGCCGTATCCGAATGATGAGACTTTCTCTCCTGGCTCGATTCGGTCTTCACGCCCGCTCACCACCTCGTCTGTTGCATCGGAAGCATCATCACTAGGCTCGATACCCGACTTCCCTGTACCCCAGCCACCCATGCCCTTCATTCAACAAGCTCGGAGGACTCCAAGTCTAGGACCACCGCCCTCTTCCCGGAGGGGACCTTCGTCCTACTATACGCAGATGTCTTACGTATCACCCATTGCTGAAGAGTCGGAATCACGTTCCGTCACTCTACAGTCGCGCCACGGTTCTTTCGCATCGAGCAATGTATTTCCCACAAACAACGACGAGTTCTACCAAGACGACGAACTGTTCTCCGATGACGACGAGACAATAACAAGCGACCGCGGACCAACATCGCCAGCCGACCCCGATGACCGAAGCGGCCTTGTTGCGCAGTCACCAGCGCTCTTGCGACAGGCAAGTTTGGGAAGGCGGACCAAGCCATCACTGATGACAATAAAATCGGTGGACAGCTTTGGGGACAAGAAAGGCGGAGCAAATAAAAAGAAGACAGATGGCGTTGGGGCCGGCGCTGGCGCAATTGGTGTGGGGGCCGCAATGCTAGCAGCAAGGGATGGTACACCAAAGTCGAACCTCAGCAGAGGTAGTTCTTCGGACTCTCTAAGCACATTACAGAACCTGAGGGGCAAGAACATGAACTTTTCAGGACCAACGTCGCCACTTCAACAGGAAACGCGATCCTCCACGCTAGCAGATCGTGCTGGTATGCGACGACCCGCGACGCTCAATATGGAAGCCGTCCGAGATGCTGAGGCACGTGGGAGCTTGACGAGTCTCCCAGACTTGATCCGAAGAGCCACGCGACTGGCAGCCAATCTGGATCGCGGACGGACCGCGAGTCGACTAGGGTTGGATTTCTGGGAGTCTGGAGCTCCTGAAAAGAGAGAGGTTCGACAATCTGGCTTGTCTGACATGCTCGCCGCATTTCCACCACCCGGGCAAGATACTCCAAATCGATCGGGCACTCCAAACGCCGGTAGTGGTTACCTATCGAAGTGGCCATCAGCCGGCCTTGACGCTCGTACTGGCGGCACAGATTCCAGACTGAGCAATGAAAAGTCTCGGAAACGTCGGAGATGTTGTGGCATGCCATTGTGGACGTTCATCACGCTTCTAATAGTGTTACTGTTCATCATTGCTGCTGCAGTCGTTATCCCAGTGGTGCTTGTGGTCATTCCCAACCAGGACAAAGCCAGCAATACAGATACACAGGACACCCAAGGGAGCAACAACAACGGCAACAACAACATGAGCAACACCAGCACGGGCGCCCTGCCGGTCCCGACAGCTAACTCAGGGAATGATCAATGCGACAGCATCATCACCTGCCAAAACGGCGGGGTTGCGATATTAAACTCTGATCGGTCCTGTAACTGTGTCTGCATCAATGGCTTCACGGGACGCACCTGTACGAACGACGACGCTACTGGATGCACAACGACAAGTATCACGGGTGCCGCCAATAACGCCACCATGGGCTCCGGAATTCCTCGTTTGATTGAAGAGACCGCTGGTACTTTCAACGTGCCCTTGGATGCGACTCGTATCTTGTCGCTCTTTTCGAACTTATCGCTCAGCTGCGCGGCGGAGAATGCGCTTATTACGTTCAATGGCCTGGCCTCCCGTTCAGTCACTGAGTCTCTCCACTCCATGAACCTAGGAACGACGCTTCACCCTTCACGTACTCTGCCAGTCCTTCACTATCCGCACCCGGTGCAGATTCCTGCCCAGCGCCTTAGGCGTCAAACAGTTGGCCAGAGCGATGTATCCGAAGCACCCAGTGCCCAGACCACAGCACAGGCTGAAACCATACAGACGCAGCCCATTTCGAGCAATGTCAGTGCCCTCGATTTTGCTCGCGTTGGCGTTCTTTTCGCCCTCCAAGAAAGTGGTGATTTAGACGTTGCAGCGAACGCCCAAGAGTCATTACAAACATTTTTCACAAATGACCGCAGCGGTAATGCTGTTGGCAACACTGTTGATGTTGGTCCTTTCACATTGGACCTTGTCGACTTCACCATCATATTTCAGAACGGAACCACGTTAGGTGGACCGATCCCGTCCTCATCTGCGTCGTGAGCGTCACCACTGCTGCACATATGTACGTGCTTGCGAGTCTGCTTTACCTGCATAGCGATACCCTTTGTTGCGTTTTTTTCCTCCCACACACATCTAGCTTTTTTGTTCTCCGATATCCCTATAAGATACAACATGAGCATGTGCCTGCGACAGCACAGCGTTGGCGTTCTCTTTCTCTACTTTCCTTAACACACCTTTTCTCCTAAACACGTCCTGCGGACGTCTTGTCATGACCGATGGACTGGATCTAATGTTTTGTACGGCGGGCAATACCCTTTGGCGGATGGAATGTGACGGCAGTCTGATCTAGTAAACGAAAACAATAGCAACTAGCCTACCTTGCAAGCTACACACTCTATATAAATGTAGCAAGAAAGAAAGACATATCCTTAAAAAGTTTTGGCTGCTCTGGCGTTCCTGAGAAGCGACAATATAGGAGGTGACCGTTGGATACACACTCCGTACAGATCGCAGGCTTGATCAAGATACTGACACCGCTTTAGTCTATTATATTGTATCCTGAACATGTAGAGAGCTACTAATCTAATACCGAAGACCTAGTCTCTATCTAGTCTCTACCGGAAGTGTCTTGCCTCCCTATCACCGCCGCGGCTAGTGATCCACAATTTTCCGCCTTTCACCATCCCAAGTCACTACAGATAGTGAATGTTTACCACCACCCGCGCCTTCCAGAGTCTTCCGATACCCCGCTCCCAAGTCGACTACTGACCGCAAGTCTTCCACGGCCCGATAATACGCCATCGCTGACATCATCGCCGCTAGCCGCAGTGCCTGCGTTCATAAAAGCTGGCGCCCACCACCACTGCGACTCTCTGCCACTTTACAGCTACCACCGGCGCAACTTTCTTGTCAATAGCTTTGGCAGTTTACCGATTGCCGACTTGTATCCAGCTTCCCTTAACCTTCGATCCTTTCGTCAGGAATTGCGACTCTGGTGTATCGCGACAACCACCGATACCATGTGGTTCAAGGCCTGGCCGGCGCTGTTCGGTCTACAGGCTTGGTTCACCCCACCGCTGCCAGCTTCGAATGTCTCCGCCGTCCTCATTACCGACTATGTGTGTAATGTACCACCTCAAGTAGTCTTGCCTACCGTCACTGTGACAGAGACCGTCGGTGGTAAGTTCCCCCGTCCACCCCCGATAGATCCATCAGTGTTGCTTGTTTACAGGCACTGTTGACTCTGCTCTCACTTTGAAATGTCCCTTAACTGATGACTCCCAGTCGTTGCCACAGCCATCACCCACGTCCTCCCTTCCGTCTCCACCCTTGAACATTCTGCTGTCCCTTGCCCTACGCTCTCTGCGTACAAATACTCGACCCCGTACTCCGTCACTGCCAGATCGCCGCTCCAAAAGCGCATGACCCTCATCGAATGGCTCCTGGAAACACAGTTCTCGGCGATCGGAGTACTTGTGGGCTTTGCCATGCTCGTCACCTTGCTCTCCCTACCTTGCTTTGTCATCGCCTGCTTCTCCAATGATATCAACTACTTGTTCGGAATCTTCCAAGTAGTCGCCGAAGCCGTCGTTAGTGACCTCACGGCCGTCGGCAATTGCATTGGGTTTGCCGGGTACCTCATTGGGTACGTCGGTTTGCTCGTTGGGTACATTGGCGGCCTCGCCGGGTACTTTGAGTGGCAGACCGTATTGAACTGCATCCTTGCCTGTATCCTTTGCCTCACGCTGTGCTGCACGTGGCCGGTTCTCAAGCGAGGGGCTTCCCGATGCTACCGATGGGCAGGTCGACAGGTGGCCGCTTGGTACCATTCTCGAAGCAACCGACATCGCATCGACCCCATCCTAGAGAAGCCTTGGACCAGATACACTATTGCCGAATGCCTGTTTCCAGACAGTGCGGAGTTACCACTCAATCCTTCTTTCTCCGTATTGGTGGTAGCCTTCGCAGCTGACTGCTTTTACCTTTTCGAGAATGGAGTTACACTCGCGTACAACGTATACGTCCGGAGATTGAAGCGGGTTCCTGGCAAGCTGCATGACATCCGCAAGATCATTGTCAAAGTCCTCCTCGATGATGACGACTTCTCTTGGAAGTTATTCCTGACGTGCTTCGAAGTCGTGTTCGCATGGTTTGTAAACGCCATTTCCAAAGGATGCATCTGGGTCAAAGAAATCTTCAATATGTTCCGGGGCATGGTATACATGGGTGGAAAGGTTTTCGAAGCCATTTTTCACAACTACGTCCGGTCCATGGCCAAGGAGATACCAGCACACATCCGACAACAACCGAAAGCCTCCATCACAGGTGAGATCTGGAATGCCTACGAGGCCACTTCCAACATGTGCTGGACGGAAAGGGTCGACATGTTCATGCGCCTCAAGGTCCTTGAAGAGGCCAATGCCCAGCTCAAGCAAGACAACGCAGGATTACAAGCAAGTCACCCCGAGAGCAAGGTCAAAGAGCTTGCCAAAAAGACAACCGGATACCGCCTATCCCTCTGCGAGGCCATCAACCTGTGCAACTACTACCGCATGTTGCTGTGCAGCATATTGAACGCCAATCACAACATCTGCAACGGGAGGAAGCCAAATGCCCTCAAGGCCGAGAACCCCTACACGACCCGCTCTCTCGAATTCATCGCGGACCCCGATCCAAGGACCGGAATGTTCTTCCGCCTCATCCCCTCGTCGACTAAGGCCTTTGACTATAGCGCGGGATTCGTCACTGAACTCCGTCAATACTTCTGGAACGAGAACAAGGAGTGCAACGCGACGCCTTCCATCATGACCGGCAAGTACAGCGGTCCTGCGCACGTGCCCAACTCCTTCGACCCCTTCAGCGACGATGAGTGGATCTTCATGGGCAACTTCCCCGGCATGCAGATCCCGTTCTACAGCCCCCACAAGAACCCATACAACATCTCCCACCACCAAGTCGAAGACTTCCGCGACCCAGCCGTGAAGTTTGGCCCGCAGATCGAGGACTTTGCTGCAGCCGGCCATCTGGAGCTGTGGGGCAAGACCGACGCCACGGCTCAGAAGAAGAAGAAGCAAGTTATGACGTTCACCAAGTCGGAGATCCAGAACTTTATCAGGGATATAGAGTTCAGTACTGCGCCAATAAGGAAGAGCGATAACAAAAATTACAAGATTATGCCTGCCACCACCCCAGGTAACTACTGTAGGGATCCTTGGCCGAGTCGTGAGCTGACGATTTGTGCTCCTCCGCCTCCCCGCTACAACTTCGCGTAGCTTCAGACAGATGAGGCTACGCGGTTGTCCAGATGACGAATGAGTATGCGAAGACCGACAAACGTTACCAGATTATGCCTGCGCCAATACGGAAGAGCGATTATAGAAGTTACAAGATCATGCCTGCGCCAATCCGGAAGAGCGATGATGAAGATTACAAGACTATGCCTGCCACCACCCCAGGTTATTTACTATAGGGATCCTCGGCCGAGTTGTGACAGATTACGAATGAATATGAGTAGAGTAGCGCGTAGACGTGTCTCGCTCGGTTGCCACAGGGAGATGTTTTGAGAGGAGTTGGAGTTTTTGGATGCTTTTTAAGATTCTGGGAGGATGGGTTCAAAAGAAAATGGTGATTCTGGAGTTTGGCTGCTTTTCTACGATGGGGGTTGGGGGGTTTCATTTGTGCCGGACTTCTGGGGCTGGGACTACGTATACGTTTTGTTTTTGTTTGTTTCTCGCTTTTCTGCTTCTTGTTTTTTCTGCTCTGTCCCTTTTCTACTCTCTTAAAAGTTTGTCTCTTTATGGACGGCTATAGGTGTTCTGGGAGTTTCACTGGCAGATACCCATTCGTCTTGTTTTCTCAAAAGTTGTAGCGTGAACCGTTCGGAGTTAATTGCAGATTATGGATCTGAATACATGTCTAATATCACGTCTTCTTTGATGCACGTGACAATGCTAGCTTTTGGTGATGGCTAAGTGATAAGTGCAGGGATGCGGCTAGGTACCCCTCCATGCCCCACGCTAGCCCACCACCCACCTAGGGGTCAATTACCTGTTCCTGAGCTGTCCAATACACTACTACGGCCACATTACCTCGACGAGTCCTTGTCGACATCCCCATAACCGCTGACCATGCCCCAAGAAGCCTCCAAGGTCTCTGATCCCGACGCGACGGCGCAGGCAGCGGCCGAAGCTGTCGCCGAACCGAGCAAGCAGCCAGAAGCCGAATCGGCAGACGAGAGCGGGGATGAAGCGACCGAGACGGTAGAAGGGGCCGAGGGCGCGGCAGAAAAGAAGAAGAAGAGCCGGAAACGCAAGATCAAGGATGCTCTCAGCGGCAAAGGCAAGGCGGCCGAGGTCAGCGACATGAATGCGCCCGCCGGAGCACACCTCAACAAGGAGGCAATGAACATGCTGCTCGAGCAAAACCCCGCGCTAGCAAACGAGCTGGAGAGCAAGGCGAACAGCAAGGAAGAGCTGCAGCAACTGATGCGGAAGCTCAACATCAACGAGATGCTGACGGGCCTGGCGACGTCGGGCAAGAACACCAAGGACATGGCGAGTCATGCGTTCTGGAAGACACAGCCGGTGCCCAGTTTCGACGAGATGGCGAACAAGGAGAAGATCAAAGACGGGCCCATCAAGGAAATCAAGATGGACGAGGTGGACAAGAACCCGAGTCCGATGTACCCGGGCTTCGAGTGGGTGACGATGGACCTGGAGGACGAGAAGCAGCTGGATGAGGTGTATGAGCTGCTCACTAACCACTATGTCGAGGACAAGGACGCGACCTTCCGTTTCAAATACTCGCCTTCTTTTTTGAACTGGTAAGACGAGAGGAGAACTAGGAGCTGCATGAGGGCTGGAGCTAACCTTCGTAGGGCACTCAAAGCACCCGGCTGGAAGAAGGAGTGGCACGTCGGGGTCCGCGCGACCGCCTCGGGCAAGCTCGTCGCATTCATATCAGGCATCCCGATACAATTACGAGTCCGCGAAAAAGTCCTCAACTGCTCCGAAGTCAACTTCCTCTGCGTCCACAAGAAGCTCCGTTCGAAGCGATTAGCGCCCGTCCTGATCAAGGAGATCACCCGTCGCTGCTACGTCCAAGGCACATTCCAGGCCGTATACACTGTCGGCTCCCTGTTGCCTACACCCGTCTCTACCGCCCGCTACTTCCACCGTGCCATCGACTGGGAAAAGCTATTCGATGTCGGCTTCTCTCCCCTTCCTCACAACAGCACCAAGCAACGCCAGATCATTCGAAACAAATTACCAGACACCACCTCTACCCCCGGACTCCGCGAGATGGAAGCCAAAGACGTCGACGCCGCCGTGGACTTACTCAAGCGATATCTCGCACGCATGGACATGGCACAGGTGTTCGACAAGACCGAGTTCGAACACTGGATGGCGCCAAAAGAGAAGCCCAGGGAGCAGGTTGTGTGGAGCTACGTTGTTGAGGACCCCGACACGCACAAGATTACAGACTTCTTTTCCTTCTACAATCTGGAGAGCACAGTCATCGGAAACAAGAAGCACAACACTATCAGGGCGGCCTATCTCTTCTACTACGGCTCAGAGGCTGCGTTCCAGGAGAAAGCCGACGTAGCGTTGAAGACACGGCTGAACTCGCTGATGAAGGACGCATTGGTCTTGGCCAAGAAGGCGAGTATATCATCATCTGTTTCTCCGTGCCTCCTTGTACTGACAACGACAGGCGAAATTCGACGTCTTCAACGCGCTCACGCTTCTGGACAATCCGCTCTTCTTGGACGAGCAACGCTTCGGCGCTGGTGACGGCTCGTTACATTACTACCTCTACAACTACCGCGCTGCACCGATACCTGGTGGTGTGGACGCTAGGAACCAGTCGAGCAAGGATCACATGGGCGGTATTGGGCTGGTCATGCTGTAATTGTTTTTCAGTTAGCGAGCATTTGCTACGGAGTCATAGAGGGATTCGCTGCCACTGGGTACTGGCATCATTGTGAGCAATGAGTTGATACTTGTGGTGGTGGCTGGAGGCTACATAGTAAGTACTATGGCGTTGCAGCAGCTGGAGTCTGAACAAGGTTTCAGTCTCACGTTAGGTACGGTATATAGTCTGAAAGCCGTGACAATATTACCCGTGTTTCAAATCCCAAATGTTAAAATATTCGTGGATTTATCCAGGCAACCACGTCACATGCTCAGCCCAGCGGCTTGGGACTTAGGCAGCCTCGTCGCTCTGTGTAGGATCTCATTGGGCAAGTGCGAACTGCGTCTATTCGTGGTTAGACCGTCTTTCCACTTCGGACGCCGTCCAGTGCATGTGCCTTTCACTTTCACTCCACACTCCGTGACCTTTCTTTCACTTTTGATTGATCTACGCCCTGCTCGCCCGTTCTTCCGTCACCCTCGCCGCTCACACACTCATGCACTCACCCGGGCGATTAAGGTGCACACCTGCTGAAAGTGAAGGCTGACTGCCCGCACAGCCTCGCAGCCTCTCCTGTAGACCAATACGGCCGCTTGCTATCGTAATACCCGTCCGTTTGCTGCACGCTTCCTGGTCACGCCCCACTGTCGTTCGAGCAGTCAACCACTGCCTGCCTCTAGAATCTCATTCAAAAACCTTGCCTAAAACCTCACTCAACCAGCGTCGCGAACACATCGGGGCTCCCATATTGCAAGTCCAGACCTGAAAAATGTCGGAACGCTTTCTCGACGATGAAGACGACAAAGACTACCAGCTCGCCTTGAAGCTGTCCACTGAGCTGACCGGCGCAGAAACAACACCCTCAGCGACACCCAAGATTGCGCACGACGAGGACGCCGACTTCGCTGTAGCAATGCGAATGCAGTGGCAGCTGGAGCATTTGGAGTCGCAGGTGGCGAAACAGCAGTCGTCTGCACCGGGTCCTTCGCGTCGCGCATTTGATACGCCGATAGAAGACAAGCCTGCTTGGGACGTAGGCGACGAGGGCGAAAATAGGACTACACATTATCGACCGGAAACGGAGTCCGGATACGTTACCCTGAATACGTTTGCGGAACTCACGGCCCACCTCAAGTCCACCAAATGCCGCCTGTGCCACGAACCTTTCTTTCAGTCAGAACTTGATATCCGCCTTCTGTTCAATGACTGGGCAGACGGTGTGGTCGATAAACTGTCGTGTGCTACCAGGTGCCGTAGTTGTAGTACGACCTCATGTCTTGCCTGCACGTCGGAACCGTTCACCAAATCTTCCAAGATCGGCTTCCGCAATAGACACCAGAGTGTCACTTGGTGTTGCGTAGGCGGTCGGTCATTCCTCATCTGGGCGCTCCTTTGTGGATTCGATCGGCGGTTCTGGGAGTCTAGAGATGTGGGCAAGTCTTCAAAGGACTCTAAACTGGACCCAGCCAAGAAGAATTCGGGTCGTGGCAATAAGATAAAAAAGCTCGCGAAGGGAGGTGGCGTGGGGTTCGGGGGCGACGATAGTTACATGCCCATGGGCTTAGGCTATGGTCACGAAGTGGATGACTACGACGAGGAGTGGGAGGAGGCAATGAGCTACACACATACCCACTTCAAGGGCAATGGTCATACGCTTAGCCCAGCAAAACCGACTCTGCCGGCCCCCAAAAAGGAAGACAGTGCGTCCAGGGCGCAAAACGCACAGTTCAGCGAAGACATCTTCGGGAGACTAATCTTCGGCTTCTTGACAGATCTACTTCCGTCTCTTGACCGAGAAACCTGTTTCGATTTCGACCCTCCTGACGCAATTCTAGAGATGCTTATGAGGAGCAAGATCCTGAACTATTGCGCCGAGCTCCTGCGGAACGATTCCCTGAGCGACGTCATCAAGCGCAAAGCTCTGTACCAGACCCTCTTCAAGTTTCTCACAACCATCGGCTCACATTACAGCACGAGTAAAGCTCTCTTTGGCGCTCGTTCAGTACGGCCCGAGACAATCGATCTTCTTACACTATCATTTTGCGCAGTCCCAGAGCCAACAGAAACAGTTGCAGCTCTGGCCGAATGCCTCCGGAACCTCACTGCGCAGAGTTCGTTGGTGCTTCAGAGCGCGCGGAACAATGAGGATGCCTTCAAAAACGAAGATGGCCAAACTATGCTCCTGATCTGTCGCCAGATATTGAATCTAGCGCAGCACATAGAGGCAAACACCATTTCGGACATTGACGATAAGGACAACACAGCGGCTACGGCTGCCACCGAAAATCTGGCTATCAGCGACGTGGCAGACGAGTTGATAATGAAGGAGCACAAGTACTTCGCGAAAGCGAAGGACCTGAAGATTTCCCCGCCCGGACGGTTCAAGCGCTTGATCACCGAGATCACGACCCTGCAGACTGGACTCCCACCAGGTATATTTGTTCGGTACTGTGAGAACAGGCCTGACGTTCTCAAATGCGTGATCATTGGGGCTGTCGGCACCCCTTATGAGAACGGTATCTTCGAGTTCGACTTTTTCTGCGACGCGAACTTTCCTTACGCCCCACCGCTTGTGAACTTCAAGGGAACAGGTGGTGGACGTGTTTCGATCAATCCGAACTTGTACGCCGATGGCAAAGTCTGCCTTTCACTGCTTGGTACCTGGTCAGGCGAGCCCTGGAAGGCTGGCCAGTCGACACTTCTTCAAGTCCTGATATCGATACAAGCCATGATTTTATGTGAGGAGCCGTGGTACAACGAGCCGGGCAGAGAAGCTGGGTATTCCAACGCTTTTGGTGGCCCATCTGAGACGTACAACAAGAAAATCCGCGAGCACACACTGCGCTACGCTATACTGGGCTGGCTCGAAAACCCACGACATTTGTGGCAAGGCGTCGTCGACCAGCATTTCAAGCAGAATGGTAACGCTATCCTGAAGACGGTCGAAGAGTGGGCCAAGGCGAAGGCCAAAAAGCCAAAGGAACCGCGGCAATATGCTGACCAGGAAGACGATTACGACTACGATGAAGTACTCATAGGCGGCGGCCGCGCTCAGCCACTGGACCGACGCGGCATGGGCAACATGCTCTCACGGTTGCAAGCAGCACTGCAGGAGTACGGAGCGACGTTCGAGATCAAGTATGCTCCGCCTTCTCCTGTAGTCCAGAAGACCCCAGCTCGACATCCTCTACAGGTTAATCCTTTCACGGAGGTTCCCAGCCCCTTCTCTCCCACGGACCCCTCAGTGACTCTTCCGCCAATGTATCAGATGCATCCGTATTTTACTATCAACTCGCCAATGCCGACTTACCATTCGGGCCCTGGAGGGCATGGAGGCTTCCCTGCTGCTCCAAGCCGTGGAGGCTTCTGGGGCCGCGGTCACGTTTTGGGGACGGATCCAGTGACGCCAAACTCTCATGGAGGAGCGCAAGCGGCTCCAGGAGAAACTCCGGGAGCGCCTAGATACGAGACGAGATCGGCCACTCGTGCGCGAGGCGACAGTGCTACAAGTACTCGCGGTGGGTCGGACCCAGGCAGTCCTTATACGGGGCCCTCCGGCTTTGGTCGTGGGCGTGGTGGACCAGGATCAACCAGCGACTTCCCGACCCTCATTGGAAGCGACTGGACGCGTGGAGGACGTGGGTCGTCCAGGGGTCATGGACGTGGTGGACGGGGCGGGCGTGGAGGTCGTGGAGGTCGTGGAAGTGGGTCATAGAGCAGGGTAATAGTGGCGTTCTTCGGTGTAGATAATGATCCCTCCATCAGATAACTCCAGAATTACAGTGCTGACTCTCGGACATGATGTGGAGGAGATGATGAAGTGTGATGCTTGCGTATGATGTTTTTCGGCGTTAACGGAGATAACCCACATGGCGTCATCGCATAACGGTATCGAACCACCAGCATTGCGACGCGACAAAGTCCAACCGTGTCACAGTGCACCTGAAGCGCCTACGTATGCGAACATGGGTCAAGGGGCTTCGCACGACAATCAGCACTTGACACTCGGTGCGTAAAAACAACATATTAGCTCCCTAGCTTACAGCGGACTTTGTTGATATTGGCAGCCTGGACAGTGTATCGAGATGCTAACAATAGCCAGAGCAGCTCTCACACGCCATAGCGCAACGATTCGCCCAGAAGAGCTTCTCGCCGCTGGAACTCTACTGCTTCAACTCCGTCTTCCGCTCGCTCGCGGATAGCCAATCGGGGGTACGATACTGGAGCGAAGCCACGCTATGTCGCTTCCTCGAGCTGCCCGATGCGCTGGGCGTGGGCTCGGTCGTGTTCCAGATGGCCAGCTACCTCGGCGCCTTTCCACTGCCTAGCCAAGCACCGGCCATTCTTACCCACGACGCCTTACTCAAGGTCGTCACCATCTTCACCGAGAGGTATGGAGCGGTGGTCAAGAAGCGCGGCAAGGAGATATGGTTGCGGGAGATATATAGAAGTCTGGCGATATACGACAAGGGCATCAGTGCGAGTCTGGACGATGAAGAGAAGGCGAAAGCGGAGGCCAAGCCGCGGAGGCTGGAGGAAGGTAGCAATAACCTGGGCTTCGCCATCGATGCGCCGGATGAAGGAGAGGAGGGAGAGGACGAGGACGAGGACGATGAGCTCGTACTGGCAGCGCTGGACTCGATGGATGCCATCGACGCGTTTAGGCATGGCGAGCAGTCGCACGTCCGTCACTCCATCATACCCACGGATAATTTCCTAAAGCTGGTTGAGCTACTACTGCTCATCGCACCGATCGATCCGCAACAAAGCATCTCGTCGCTAGCACCAGAACTCTCAGACCCCCGCATCGCCGAATTGAGACAGGCCGCACATGTCATACTATCTTCTTTCGGTAGCGATGATCACCCTGGCGTCACCTATCGCACATTCAACACCGTCGTCTCGTCATGCTTACCCTATATTTTCAACGGCCTAAACCCGCTATTCGAGCATTTCCTATTTGCGAAAGACTTCAACCTCGCCAAGCGCAAGTCGGGCCTTGCGTCTCCTACTCAAGAGACTAAACCTGTCATACCGCCGCTAAAGGCAGAGATAGAACCAGTTCTTCGCCAACCGGGCGACATCCTCAACCTGACTATCCTCAGCCAGCTGTCCTTCTTCATCAAAGGTAGTAATCTTTTCCGACGACTACGACCTCTGTATAATGGTAACACCCACGGCTTCAGCATGGGCTCCTTCGAAAAGCAAGTGTTCAACTGGCGCGCCCCGACAATTCTCCTCGTAAAAGGCCGTCTTGTCCCCTCGGACCCTGCTAGCACCCGGCAACGAGCCTTACACGATATGCTGCCTCCCAAGCGGCTACCCGACAGCATTGACGCTTCATCGCCAAGCCAAACCCTCATATACGGTGCCTACATCTCCTCGCAATGGAAACACACAGGAAAGTCCTGCTTCGGCGATGCCTCAACCCGGCTCTTCCAACTCTCACCCACACACGATGTCTTCACAGCCTCCACCTACAGCTCAGACTACACCTACTTCAGCAAGTCCCTCACCCACCCGGCAGGCCTCGGCCTCGGAACCCCTATCCCCGCCCAAACCGCCTCTTCTAACCACTACTCCCACGTCCTCTTCCGCCCCGGCGCCGTCTCCCTCCATCTCGACGACGCGCTCGAATTCGCCATCTTTACACACCAGTCTGATGGCGGGGGTTCATTCCATCCGTCCAAGCTACCGTGCCGGAAGGGTAGGGATTGGCAGGATCGGTTTGAGATTGAGAGTCTGGAGGTGTGGGGCTGTGGCGGCGACGAGGTTGCCGAGGCGCAGAGGAGGGAGTGGGCGTGGCAGGAGCGTGAGGCGGAGGCGAGGCGCAGGATCAATTTGGGAACAGGAGACCAGGAGCTGGATCGTGAGCTGCTGAGGATGGCGGGGATTATTTCGGGGGAGAGGAGTGGGGGGAGTATGTGATTGATTGTGGTGGGTTTGTTGATATGCGGAGGGAGAACGCCACGATGCTGTGAAGTGATGAGAACGTAGATGACATATTTTATAATACGAGAGGATGTTGCGCGCGATTACCAAGGTGAAGTATTGTCTGGGTATAGCATTGCGGTTCTACAATTGAGTGTTGCTGCCTCAATATACCGTCTAAACGCCGTCTGAATGCTGGATTATGTATGCATACATTATCATACAGCTATCCTTTCCCGCCACATATCCTTCTGCTCTCTTCCCTCCACAGTCCGCCCTACCACCCTACCGCCCATCCCATCCCCAACCAAACAAATCATCATCCTCACTTCACTTCACTTCACCCTTGCCTAAACACACAATCATTAGCCCCCCATAATCACTTCCCCATAACAAACTCCCTCCCCTATCCCATCCCACCCATCCCAACCCAACTCACTCACCTCTGCTTATGTTTCGGATTCTTAGAACAAATAATATACACATATCGGCCCTTCTTGCGTCTCACACTCTTACACCCATCGCACAACTTCTTCACCGAACTTCGCACCTTCATGCCCCGCGTTTGCTGATGCTGCTGCTGCAGGCTTTTGACGATGATGAAGCGGGAGATGAGGCTGGTGGTGGGTTGCACTGGGCGAAGGGTTGGGCGCAGGCTCGGTGTGTGCATGTGGTGGGCGTGAGCGTGGGTGCGGATGGAGAGCGGGGGGCGGACGAAAAGCGGGCGCCGGAGGGGGGTGGTGAGGACGCGTCGGAGCATGGTTGAGGCGTGTGGTGGCAGGGTTTTGTGGTGGTGGTGGTGGTGGTGGTGGTGGTGTTGGGTGATGTGCGGAAATAGCGGTACGCGCCAAGGCTGAGGTGCACGGGCTTGGGCTGGGATGGCGTGGATAGGTTCCGCCAGTGTACCTACCGTGCCTACCTATGCGATAGAGCATTACGATGACCTTTATGGCGGTCTTTGCACATATACTAGAGTAGCTTTCGGTACCTTGTATAATTTTATGACAATCTAATCCGTACACGCCTTCTAATGGACTGCATGTGTTTTATTGTGTATTAGCACTCACCCCGTACTAACTCCGGGCTCCACTACCAAAGTCAAGCTATTACCCCCAGCTTATTACACATCTTCCCATTCAGGGTAGCATCGCGACGATAGCAGATCTTGTTAACCCCAGGATACTACACGACTGACCTTCTGACCATCCGCGGCCTTGCGAAATCGTCATCCTGTTCGACGAAGCTGCGCGGCCGATCCGCACCGCACATTCTTTCTCCGACGGCTAACGCCTACGGCTGATAATAATCAGCAGGGCAGGACGGCATTTGGAAAAGGATCATCTGGTTTCGCACCTAGAGGAAGAGAGCGAATCACAAGCCAGTACCTGATCTGGAAGTATTTTGCGACCCTGTTCTTCGACGCTATATAAGGGCTCGTGTAGCTTCAGACTAAGAGGAGCGGCAGCATCAACACCGATTTTAATCTCAGCAATCACTCCGAATTTCTAGTTTGCAATTAGCCTAGCAACGTCAAAATGGCAGATATCAACCCTCTGTCATTCTATCCGCTGCCTACGCGCGCCTCACTACTCTCACAGTACTCGGGCAAGAAACTAGAGCATCTCCCCACTCCAGCCGTCGTCTTGGATCGCGCCATCATACGACGAAACTGCGATGCCATGCTCAACATCTGCGCTGAACTCAAAGTAGGCTTCCGTGCGCATGTCAAGAGCCACAAGACGCTTGAACTGTCAAGGATGCAAGTTGGAGACAGCGGACCGGCGAACTTCATTGTTAGTACGATTGCCGAGGCGGAGAACTTGTTGCCGTATTTGTGCGATGCGCAGGGAATAGGAAGGGAAGCCAGTGTATGTATCATGGCTCTCTTTTCTCGAGTCGTTACGTACTATTCTCTAGCATTTACCCATCAAGTTATTATTCATAGACTCATAACCAATACTCACCATCCAAGGTCCTTTATGGCGTCCCGGTTCCTCAATCCGGAATTCCACGCGTTATTTCCCTAGCCTCGAAGTTGCAGCCCAGATCTGTCAACGTCATCATCGACAACGAGGTGGCTTTCCTCAAGTTCCACGAGCGACTCGCTTCTTCCGAGATGAAGGTGGATATTGGAATCTTCATCAAAATCGATACAGGCTATGAGCGCGCTGGCATCAAGACTTCATCATCCGCTTTCCCCTCACTTGTCGAGACTGTGGTAGAGAAGAGTCAAGAGCCAGGATCTGGATGCTTCCTGCAAGGGTTCTACTCGCACTTTGGACATTCGTATGCTGGATCCTCCGAAGACGATGCCGCAAGTGGCCTAATTGAGGAACTGGTGGGCCTTGAAGCAGCAATCAGGGCGGTTCCTTGGAGCTTCGACGGGAAACTGGTGCTAAGTGTGGGCGCAACGCCCACGACAACAGCAGCACAAAACATGCTGTCGAGCTCCAGTCCCAAGGTCCAGGAATTCCAAGACGTTCTCAAACGTCTGCAGGAAGACCATGTTGTTGAGCTGCATGCTGGCGTATACCCGTTGCTTGATTGCCAACAAATCGCCACACATGCCAGACCACCGACCTCTTCTAGCGGACCCACATCGTCCTTCCAGCCTCTCTCCAACCCGAATATCGGTATCAGGATGCTGGTCGAAGTTACAAGTGTGTACAACGAGCGTTCGAAGCCTGAAGCCCTAGTCTCAGCCGGCTCTTTGGCCATGGGCCGCGAACCTTGCAAGTCCTACCCGGGGTGGGGTATCGTAACACATGCACTAGGCAACGCTTCTGCCAAACACATATACGACGAGCGGGTAGGAAAGACGGGATGGATCGTCGGACGCATCAGCCAAGAACACGGTATCTTGACCTGGGAGGGCGATGTGAGCGAATGCCACGAGTTGACGATTGGGGACAAGATTATGGTTTGGCCAAACCATGCTTGCGTGGCCGGTGCGGGGTTCGGGTGGTATCTTGTGGTTGACTCGGAATCGGGGGGTGGAGATGCGGTGGTGGATGTTTGGGTGAGGTGGAGGGGTTGGTAATCGTACGTATACTGTAGGAAACTTCCGCTCGCTTCTTCATGCTCAAAGTCCTGACCATGTTATGACTCATGCATGCGCCTGTCAGAGTAGGAACCATTTTCATTGAGTCTCCCGGAGCGGGCAAGCTGGATCGTGGGAACAGAGTATGCTTCTCCTATTCTTTCTACCTTCCACTAGAAGCACTCTTTGACTCTGTGTTGCCGGCGTCGGGCGTGCGTCCGATACCGACTCAACATTCCTGTCTGCTTACCCCGACCCGCGCAGCAGGTATATGGCTCTGGAAGGGATCGGCTTCACGATCCTGGGAACGAAGGTAATAAAATCAGATCAATGACTGTACTTACCATTAACTGTATAGGGGTTTCAAAGTGAGAGTCTAAATTACCATCCTGATTTCTTCCTGAACGGAGACTTCATTTATCCTTCCTGTCGGTATATGTCAGCATCTATATATACCTTCCAGCTACAGCAGCAAGAAAGTCGGCCTTTTTGTTGTTGACAGTATATATCCAGCAGCAAGCTTTCCTAATCGCAGTGCACCCCAATCCTATATCAGAGCCTCGGTCTCTCTCTCTCTCTCCCACGGTGTGTTTCATGCTTATGCACAACCCCATGTTTGCGGTGGGTAAAAAAATTGCCCAAAAAAGACACCAAGTAAAGGAAATATAGACGGAATACTACAAACTACTAGGCCACCACATCCTCACACTAGTATCAGACGTAAAAGTCACGCCTACCCCCCTAAGCAGCAACTCAGTACGAAAAGAAAAGAAAAAAGGCCCCATAAATCTCCTCCAGCAAGCCAGCCCTCTCCAACACATACACCCCCTTCACACGCAGTACCCCAAAAACCCAACCCAAGACCAACCCACCACATCCCCAACCAACGAAACTAATGCCCCCCCAAGCCCACGTCCTAGCCACCTCCTCTACCGCGACGCCCTCCTAACGCTGCACCCCACCCTAGCCCACCCGCCTACCAACCACCTACGGGTACGGTCACGAAAAAGAACAGCCACAGACCAAGACTTCCTCACGGCGCTGCGTCACGGATTATTCAAGAAATGCGGGACGCAGACGGCGTTTAGGCACGGGTTTGTGTGCGTGCATGTGACGAGTGTGTGCTGTTCAAGTTGGATCATGGGGAGGAGCGGCGGGATAGGAGGGCTAGGTAGGTTGGAGTATCGGCTTGGGTGTGTTGAGGTTGGTGGAGGTGCGGGATTGTGGGGTGCAGACTCTGGTTTTGGTGTGGGTTTTGGTGTGGAGTGGAGTGGAGGGAGGGGGGTGTTGGGGGTGGGTTGGTGAATTGAGTGGGGGTCGGTGGGCTATGTGGAGGATGGATGGTGATGGCTACTTTATTTGGATTTTTTTTTGAGGCTTCGATGCGTGGTCGGGATTTGTATCATCATTTTTCTGGTATGCGGCTTTGGAATTTTGGGATATCATGCATAAGGGTATGTATATAGGCTAGGATTAGCTCACCGGATGCAAGTTTGTCTTCCTCACTTGCTCTTCTTCACCACTGCCAACTTGCTCCGCACGGGCACGTTCTGCTGCCGATTCTTCGTGTCCGGAAACTCATCCAACTCCACCCCCTTCTCAAATATCACGCAGTGCGAACTCCCACCGTAGTGAAACATGCCAATCTCGTCGCCCTTGCTGACATGCTGGCCCTCCTTGACAGTAATGTCACAAGTCGAGACCTCGGTCATTCCAATACCCAGGAAGCATACCAGTCCCAGGTCTTTATTGTCGGCTTGGAAATAGATGATTGCGCGGGTCGCTGTGGCAGTAATGTATCCTTGACCCGTCTTTTCGCTGCCCTCATCGATAGCATCTTTAGCTGAGGGGTCGCCGAGGCCTTCGAAGAGTGGCTCGGAGAAGTAGGTCCCGTCTTTTAGGTACGCCTTGATGACCTTGCCGCTTACGGGTGCATGCCAGCGGTGGTAGCTCAGAGCTGACAGGAAGGCCTGGTAAATGGTCCCACCAATAAACTTCTCATGAAGCTGATCCATGTCGAGCATGTCCATGAGAGAGTAGGGTTGTTGCTCTGTGGAAAAAAGCACAAAGTCAGTGTTTGCCGCAAAAAAATGTCTCGTACCTGTAGACTTACTGATCCAGAAACGGTCGCGCTTTGCAATGTTGTGAGACACCTTGTATGGCTTCGATTCGCAAGCATTCGCAATAATGCTGTCGTCATTAGGGCTGGCAGTTGGGCGTTTGTCTTCGTGGAAATGGCGAGTAAAAAAATCATCCCACGACTTGTAACCGTGATGCTTCTTGGAAGGGTCGCATATGAACAGCTCTTCAAACTTGTAAGAAGTTTTTCCCAAATTGGCTGTTAGAGAGAGATCATGTATGCCATGGTCGCTGAGCCAGCCGGTTTTATCGTTGCCCAGTACGTAGGCTGATTCCGGTGAGGAGAGGAACTGCGCCCACGCGTTCAGGACCTTCTTGATCATCTTGTTGACCTCCGGGTCTAAGAAGAATGCGAACCCTGACGGTGTGCCCTACGCGAAAAGGAAGTGCGTAATCAGTGTAGGTCTCAAGGACACTGGCTTCGAACATGCTTACCATAGGCCAGTCCAGAATGGCATTGAACGGCGTGCCCACCATGCCAACAGAATACTCATGATCGCTCCACTCCGGCGCCGTAGTAAGGATGTGATTGAAGAGCTCCAGCATATGATGATAGTTGCGGACTTGCTTATGGCCGGCTGGGTCATGCTTATATGGCTTCTTAGAGGGTATTTCCTCGAACATCTGGTTGACAAGAAGGTAGATCCGGGACTCCTTCTCAATCAGTCCTTTGAACTCTTGTAGCACTGGATGGAGCTCTTTAGGCTCCTGCTTCACACGGTCGATAATGCCCGACAGCCATTTCTTGTGCAGACGGTGATCCGAAGGGAGCCAGTTTCCGGTCCTGTGCATCCGGTGCTCGTCGGGCACATTTTGGTCATTCTCTTGATGCGAAGACATGGTCGTAGGGGTATTTTTAGGAATGTCGTTTTCTTCGCGAGACGTTGATCTATGGATTGCAGGGACCGTCTTTAAATTCCTGGTGCTGGAGCGCGATATCGATGTGAAGCATCATGCGTACGTCATTTTGCAGCGAAATCATATGAGCGAGTGCCATTACTGCGCTAGCCGCGTATCACGACACCGAACATGCAACGGAACTGGAGATCGTGTAGCCTGTAGCGTTTATTAAAAGTCGTTGTTGGTTCTTTAAACGAAGCCAGCGGGCGTTCGGGTTCGTGGGGCGAATTACTGTCGCTTCCTATCCGGGTTAGGCCGTATGGTTTCCACTGCAGTGAACGTCTGCAGCCCTCCAACTCCTCAACACACCGATCTACTAAAAGTCTTTCATTCATCGCTCCCAGCTTCTTTAAAAAAAATTGAGCGTATACTCAATCAACAAGGCTGTGTAGAGATTTGTCGCCGATGACCATTTGACCAAATGATTCAAGGGGATACAGTAAATTCGGTGGCGCATAGCTCTAAATTATGACTTTTCCCTAACAACGTCGACAAAGGTCTACCGTAATCTCTGGTGAAGATGTCTTCTCCTAGGCTGAATAGGGTATGCGTGCGGTCCAATCAGATAGATAGGATGGCTCGCTTAGCGTTAGTTCAAGGAGCTAAGATGTTTCATGTCCGCCTAAAGAAGCTTTCCTATGATTGGACCGCACGCATACCCTATTCAGCCTAGGAGAAGACATCTTCACCAGAGAATACGGTATTATAAACTATCGAACTACGGTCGCAAAGAGCTAGTAGGGCTAAGGGTGTTCCTGAAGCTACAACTAGTTCGTTTCATGTTCACGCGCTGTACACAGTAGTAGCATCAGCGGGCTGGGCGAGTGGCCTATGCCGTGGCTTCCAAACTAGGAAATAACAAAAAGGAAATGGCGGCTACAAGAATTTGGAGATGGTTAGCATACTGCTAAAGAAAGGGGTTAGCGCTCTGCAGGCGGTTCCGTAGTGCCCGTTATGCGGCATTGCTTGCGACTGCATGCACATGTGTCGATGTTGACATTCACAACATCCTAGCACAAAGATAGCTAGGGCCAACTGTGCTAGTACTATCTGGATTCTGTGCCATCCCGCGGCACTGCAAGGTGCGCCCGAGATGCAGCGACAAACTTTCGTTTCAGCTCCTCGTGGCGCCGCGGAGCGAACCGAACAGTAGAGAGGTTTCGGGTACCCGACTGCGACCACCACGACGGCAGTGACAGTCAAAGTATCGAAGCTCGTGCTGTGTTGCAACTTGCAGTTGCACGAAACGGTAGGGATCCAGCGCCATGGTTGTCCCGCAATTCCCCGCGCTAATTTCCTTGCTCGTTCTTGTTGCAATAATAATCCCCTTGCAAGTCCTGGCCAGACTGGGACCCTCTTTTAATTATCCCTGACGTGCAGCAAGATGCTGGGGGCGGGAGGGGGGCTATGGAGGAACCTTGAGGGTGATTGGGTACATCGTATGCACAGCATCAAAAACCAAATCTGGCCTGCACGACTTGCATCGTGATCACCAATCCTCCAAGGGGTCATCGCTGAACGTTGGTTCAAGAATTATTGCAGTTGAATAGGACCTGCGCCGCCAAAATGAGAGGCTATAGATCAATATCCTGCACAGCGACAGTCGAAGACACTATCTCGACATATCAGCTCATTGCCAATAACCACAGGGCTACCGTGAACCTCGGATCGGAACTTCACCTCGATGCGAATGCGTGGCATTATTGGCTCGGAACTCGGTACCGGTATGGGCTTTGTTGATGCCCAAGATCAGCCACGGGAACGGGTCGAAGCCGTCCGAGTCGTCGCCTCATAAGATGGATCTGCGATGAGCGGGTACGTTGCCTGATGACTAGTTCTTTAAAAATCCATCCACATTGCTTCTTTCTGCCATTGCTTTTAAAATCTCGATACCAAAATGGCGGATATAATGGAGATGAAAAGCTCTTCCTACACGTCGTGGGATGATGCGATGGTAGGATTGCAGATGTGTCTTTTGGCGACCCGCTAGATCTTCACCGGTGAGGAGGGATGTTGCGACTGCAAGGATGGCCTGTAGCATCTACAACTTCATCTCATGGGCTACCTTACCTATATCAACAGGCAAGGCGAAGTGCTTGGTCGCTCTCCTCCTACCAGACGGAGCGATCAAGCGTCTAGACCACATGTCGATATTGAGGGACTCGGCGGTCGCAGTGGAGATGGCTGATGACTGGCATACGACAGATATGGAACGCTCGCGCTGTGCCAACCTAGCCCCCCTTTCCCGGTGTGTTTTACGAACAGAGGAAAGGCCTGTACACGGTGACGTGGCATTATAGTCTATGGTCATCAGGCAACATCGCTGCAAAGGGCTTAGAACTGGAAGTGCAGAAAGCTCTTCGAGAGCAGTCATTGGGTCTGGACCACGAGGAAAGGCTTGACACTGGCTTATGGGCGGATATTGACAGGCGCATCAGAAGAGATTCCCCAGGAATGGCCGACAATCAAGGAAGACTTGAGTCCAGAGAAGTGGTGTGGACGGTAACCTTGCAGTAATAGCACAGTGGAGGGACGCCAATCGAGTACCACCCAGCTACAAGTGGCACGTCTTATTCCACGTATCAGGAAGGTGTTTCAATGATTTCTGGTAGGATCCGTCAGCATTCATTTTTGCTTTTGCTGACGAACTGATTTGCAATGATAAATGGGTCGGATTCGCAAGGAACATGCTTGTATAAATTGCGAAGAGTATGCGTAGTGGAGAAGGGAGCTGGCGTATAATAAGCCGAAAATCTCTTGAGACGAGATCGGAGGACCCCCACGCGGATCTAGGTAAGCGCCTGGCGCCTGGCGCGACTTACGCGACTTTTACAATAGAAACCCAAATGCGAAAAGGTGCCACGCCGCCGTAATTGTCGTGGCCAAACCCAACGATGTGGCGACAAAGTGACACAACTTCCGAGGGTCCTGTCATGAACCGTTTCTAATAAACTTGACGGGCCCATTCACTGGCGAATGATATAATTGTGCAACACAGTCCTGAACCCCTCTAAAAATACATGAGGCATTGAATGAGTACGATCGTCCGGTTGTTACATGCCTGGGACCGAGTCACAGCGCTTTCGGACTGGGACTGATGATTGCTGCGCTAAAATTGAAACACCCAGACACGCCAGATCGGTTGACTCGGATCCGTGAGATTGAGGTGTTTAATTGAATCGTGTGGTGCAAGGAACATCCCAATCACGGCCTCTGTCCACTTCCGTTGCTGACATCCTCAACATTTCGTTCATTCCACACAGCGCGTACATGGCATTGATACCACCGGTCGCCAATAGGCTTGCTATATGCCCGAAGTCTCTACCGAATTCCATCTCGCGGAAAGACCGAACATGCGGGTGTCCCGTGTGCCTGGAGAGATGTTGCATGAAGACGTCCGAAGTGCAAGACGTGACGGGACCGCGTGAGATGAATTAAAATCGTCGTTTTTGTTGCCTCTTGGCTTGCTTCAGCCAGAAGACAAGCGGAATATACCGTTTATTGTTACAATAGATATGTGGTATCTTAGACGGTTCGAGAGTATATCGAAAGCGGTATGGTTACAGCGACGGCGCTCACAGCGTTTTGTGGCTGACTGGTGCGGTTATGGTTGGGTGCCAATGGTCGAGATGTTTACGCTGTATGCATAAGCCTTTTTGTTTCCCGGGTTGCGTGCATGTGGGCAGAAACCAGCTTGTAACATCACCGATTTTCAAAGGCTATGTGTTGCACTTGTACATCGAAAGTCCCCGACGTAACATCTCGCCGTGATGTTGTTAACAATGTTCGGATGTAATAGGTAGCGACAAGATCTTTCGGCGGAGCCGGGCTAGTGAAGAGTTATAGTGTGTACACCGATGCGGATGTGTGAACTGAGGGTTTTGGACGGATTTCGCGGCGGCTCTTCCTGGGCGAACATGGATTTAGACAAACAGCGCCACTACTCAGACACTTTTGCCGGTACTCTTGGCATCTTCATTCCCATCCCTTGCAACAATATCTGGTTCAATATCCGGATAACCGTCCAGTCTACTCTCCAGCATTTGGAATGTCTCCGTATAGGTTTTGGACGGGATTGACTCTGGAGAAACAAGGAGAGAGGCTACGTCGATTTTTGAGAGAGGAAAATCGTTTGGGTTTCCGACAAAGGCGTCGCGGTCCTTGGTGGGATTTCGGTCTTTCTCAACGTGATGTATTGTTGGATCTGCAAACTTTTCGCTGAGTATCTTTCGCATCACGCGTTCCACTTGCTCATCGGTAGGTCCAGGGAAGTTCTGTTGCTCTTCGAGACGTGTGATGCGCTCATGGAACTGTCGAAAACATAGCTCTGTTCTATGAATGAACTCCCGACTATTGTGTGTTAGTATCTTGTTGCGGCCAGTTTGAATCCGACAGTGGACTCACTACCAGGAAGCGATTTGGTCAAATGATTGATTGATCTTCTGCAACTGGAACGACCAAGACATTTTGAAGGTGCGAGAAGACGCAAGAGCGGGAAAGGAATTGAAAGATCAAGACAACAAGCCAAGCCACAGCGCCCGACGAATAAGGTAGTATGAGTAGAGAATCTAAGGGTGGGTGGAGCGTCTGTGTAAGAGCTGGGATGTCTGATATATACGAAGCTTGGAGGCCCATAATCCGTTTCAGGTGGCACCAGTGAACGGTAAACCTACCCTTTCGTCTACAGCTAGGGTTGATTCGCTGGCCAAAGAGGGATTGCATGCTCGACATCCAATCGGCGCTCACTAAGACTTGGCCAGCATACATCCCTTGAAGTCCTCCACCAGGGCAAGTATCGGTTCACACTGCACAACATATCTTGCTGGGGAAGGCGAGGCACATGTGTATGGCATGTAGCTCAAACTTGTGCGAAAAAGGCCAAGTCTGCCGAAAAAAAAACAACACGAAGAAGGATGCAGCTGCGTGGGATTGTGGGTGCGTGACTGCAGGGGGATTCTGCCCCAGACACAGCCCCAGAGCCTAAGGGTACGATCGGCAGTGCTGGCGATAGAAGACCAGTAGTGAGTGGGTTGCTGGGCTGGGCGTGTAGGTTGCCGACAAGCTAGTGGTAACGTAGACACGGCGTATTTGTGCTACCACAGATGCGGACAAATGTTTGATGACGCGGATGCGGGATTCTTCCCCAGCGGTAGTGCATGCGATGCGAGTTGGAATAAGGAGAGTGAAAGCGGAATCCCATCACTTCGGGTAGAGGATTTGTGGGCCAAAGCGCTCGGTTCCGGCTTCCGTGCCCCGCTGTCCCGTCTCGTTATCATTAACGATGCCTCCCTATATACCGCACACTCCTTGAACAGTCACCCCCGAAACGACGACAGATAGTACCACGGTCGCATCCGCCGTGAGGATTGCGAGGGCAGATGATACCTCGGGCTCGCATCTCACGTGTCCGTTTCGCGACCGCATCCTCCAGGGCTAGGCCAAAACCCCCACATTACCTACTGTCCGATCGCGTAAATCGGGACGACTCCCCATTCCCCATCACCTGCAACGACCGTCATCGGTGAGGACCTTGCAAGCGAGGCCGAAGACACGTCACTCCATGGCTCCAAACACCTGTTCCCAGACCTTCAACGTCTTGCCAATTCTTGCCTGCTAGCGGGTCCTATCGAATCGATACTCTGGGCCTGCCTTGCAATCTACGTGTCTGCCAGCCATTAAGCCGCATGTCGCGCAGACTGCGCAATCGGAGATCGTACGCAGACGTCTGGTGCGGCGCGTTGCATTGTTATTGGTTCGGTGTAGCTTTCTCAGCTGGTCAGGCCATACGCGAGATGCTGCAATGCGACAATCGTACGGTAGCATGTCACAATGGCAACATGCGTAGACGAGCTCCTTTGAACTTGCAGCCACCCATTGGATGCATTTCAATTAGATTAGGCTAACTTCGTTTAGAAAGAAGACAGGAGAATCATTTGCCATTGGCCAAGCTCGTACCTGATTCAGTCTTTATGGAGATACCGTTCCCACGACCTATATCACCCGCTGACTATCTGCCTCAGCATCGGGATCAACGCGAAGATATCGGTCATCTTCTAGTGCACCATCTCTATCAGTAAGTTGGATTATGCAACATCTGTCTTCTCCTTCGTCTTGCGGTTTCGAGGACCGACGTTATAGAACGCTGGAGCTGCGGTGTATTGGGACTGGCATATTTGTCCATCGACGATCTGTAAACCCACGCAATGAGACATCTATCAGCTTCTCTGAGCCATTACTCGCCACTATGCTATAGCCTCCGCCAACAAGGGTTTTAGCATGCGCCCTGCAACCCGAACTGCCTGGGTACTGTGCCACGTCGGGAGGATTTGAAAGCTCCGGGTCCCATGATCCCCGCTTGCATCAGACGGCCTGATAGAGCCACGCGCCAAATGCCAGATTAGTACCCCCCTTCTGCTCATATTATGATGGCTGCTCGGACGCCCTTGTAAGCTTCAATGCATCATCGGAGCCTATGCTTTTGTAGGAAGCTGGCCGAACCAGCCCTCAATAGTTGGCTCACAAGTCGCAGCAGGAATTAGCTAACCTTACAGTGAGGAACTCGCGGCTCCCGATAGATTCTCAGCTCAATCCATGATTCGAAAACAGTCGCGCGCATATTTGGTCCCAGGTCCTCATGCAATTGATATATGGCACGGACGGCCACACCCGAACTGCATGGATTAATCGAACGATTACTGAGCTGAGCAGTCGGGCGACTTGGAAAGAAAGAACTTGAACCCGGATTATACCACCGCTCCTGATAGCCCATCCCTGCTGCTCAAGTTCGGTAGTTGGTCCATTCCCTGTCTGCAGATCTCGGACCCTATGGTAAGCTAATGCAGCCTCCCGAATTGCTTGATGTTTCAGCTGTAACTCATCAACTATGCATGGTCGGGAGACAAACATACAATGCTCGCTTCCCGTGGACGTCTTTGCATACCTTGTGAGGACGTGGTATTCGAGGATGGAAGTACAGGGCCGCACTGTAGAGCTGGACGTCTTTTAGTGCAAGTCTCTCGATCAGTAACGTGTGCGTTAGAACACCTGCACACACATCACAATCGAGGCAAGATCATCCGAGGTCGAAAACACTTCCCCATTAATGGCCTCATTCTGCTTAATAGAGTAACCTGGCCCTTGACATACAACCGTCAGCTTTGCCTAAGCGAGAGGAATCAATATCCACATCAGTGTCTTCACCAATCCGGATTCTCAAACTCCAAGACCTGGAACACCTCTTTTCTGATCTACATCTCTGAGGCCGTAGCTCCAGCATGTGAGGTAGTCTCAGAATAGGCCGCACTACGCGCTCGAGCAACGTGGCAAACCTGCTTACGCGCATTCTAAGCGAGTACCGCTAGAACAGGTGCCTCCGTTCAAGGCTTACTTGCTGTTACAGACCGCTATTAAAACGTCGGAGCTATATCACCGCCGGTATAAGCTTTCCCCCTTACAGACCTGTTATTACAACAGCGGAGCTATAGCGGTCGGAAAAACCAGCGCCTCGGCATAGCTTCGCTGCACGGAAACGCATCTATAACCTACATCTTACGATGATGAGGCGACCATTTTTTCAACCGAATGCTCGGTTGGATTATACCACCGTGCCTCAAATCATCTATCTATCCCACGACACTACCGGTATTCCCGCGTGGCCCGGCGGTTGTGTTGGCCGTTGTACTGACTCGCATACATTCGGCTGACGAGTCAGGTTGATAAGTTCAAGAACAGAATCTGCTTGATCATCAGTTCTAATTACCGATTCCGAGTAGGGGACGGGGATGCGGCAAACTCGGACCAAAATGGGAAAAGAGATAATCGACTCAGAGTTGCGAAGAATGTCGGCGAGTAAATTCAATCGAAGCGCAACTGGCGGCTCCAGCGTGAGAGTCTTTGAATAAACTACCTTCACATCATCCTCCCACGGCTTGGGGCGGCAGTTCCGAAGCTGACGACAAATCAGGAGTAGTGAGATGCTGGCTGGATCCAACTTCGGGAAAGAAGCGCTCTCTGCTACACTTATGATCCTGCGAGATGACCTTGTGAATGGCAAACAACAGTATATACACGCAAAGTCTGCTCTTGACTATATATAATGAGACGAAAAAGGGAAAAGTATGTACAAAGCAAAAAAAGGGTGCGCGGCAGAAGGCCAATACCTCACACTCATGGACTCCCACCGCTCATCCACAACCATGATCAACAAAACAAAACAAACAACCCAGCAATACAAAAGGCTACAAGCACTCGCCACGCGCTACCTGAACAACTCAATCGCATCCAAAATAACATTCGGGGCCAAAAACCGCTGCCCAGAGCTCCCACTCAAACAACTAACCGTAACCGAATTACTCCCCCTCACCAACGTGCCAGCCGGAACAGCATAGTCATACACCTCCCCAAACCCACGATACGCACCGCGCGTAAGCCCCCTCGAATCGATCTTGGTCGGCGCAGGAGGCCCACGCGCAGACCAGCTATTCACCACGACGGCAGGACGGCAGCCCGCAAACGACAGCGTAGTGCCGATACGCAGCATAGCCGCTGCGGTGCTAGAGCTCGTGAACTTGATCGTGAGCGGATTCATACCCTTGACGATAGCCATCGGCACGCTGTCAAGCGAGCTGGAGCCAACGGTATACGTCAAGGGGCCCCAGGACGCCATGCGCGAGTCCGAGGGGTGCATACGGAGCTGTTTGTCCGCGTTTCTGAAGCCCTTGGGTTGGCCGTCCCATTCTCCGATGCGCCAGAGCGAGTTTTTGGTTTGGGTGTCGGCGGCGATGTTGGCTGTTGTTGTTTTGCCGGTGGAGACGGTGACGCTGATGGCTTTCACTTTGAACTCGCCTTGGTAGAGGACTTGGCTGTAGGTTCCGGGCCGCATGGGTGGGGACGTGAAGCTGCCACTGCTAGAGACGTACGCCCAGTACTGGGCTGCATCGTTGTACCAGTGCAGAACGCGCTGGAAGCTGGAGCTCACGCCTGTTGCTGTTCCCGAAACGGTTCCGCGACCAGAGGGAGCGATGTAGTCCCTGATACCGAGATTCGCGAAGAAGCTCGTGTCCATCTTGGAGCCGCCTTCGGGCACACCGGAGCGGGTAAAGGCGAGCGCATACGGGCCGTGGAGTCCTTGACGGTACTTCTCGGTTTGGACATGACCGCTGTTCATGTAGAAGTAAAGAGAAGTATAGTCTCCACCGTTATTGGTGTTGATATCGCGGAAGAAAGGGCCGCCAGATGAGGCTTCGTATGAGTACGAATTCATGAGGAAGCAGGCGTGGATGGAATCGGTACCGTCACGGTAGACGCAGTGCTACATCAAGTCAGCAAGCCTTTCCATGCGATGGTGTAGTTTGAGAAGAGGGCCTACAGTAGTATCATCAATGAAGCGCTCGCTAGAATAGAACTTTGACCTGATCTGGCCATCGACAACGAAAACATCGGACCCTTCCACCGTCGATGTCGCTCCTTTGGTCGTCGACACTACGCCGAACGGATATTCCAGTGGCAGCTTAGTGCTCGAAAGCCGAGCGATGAAGCGCAGTTCTCCGACGCTGGGCTCAGCCGTTGTGTGCGTTGCCATGTAGATGGTCGAGTCTCCGGATTTTACAACGAGGTAATGCGTCAAGGTACTGGTGGTGCAAGTGACCTTGATATACTGGCCTAGCATATTCAATCAGTTGGGGGGTATTCGCGCCAGGGATTATTTCCACTGACTGCTAATCGTCTCATACTTGACGGTCGCACTGCCGAGTCCGGATGAGATATGTGAGTATTTCGCTGTCGACTGCAATTCCTCGTCGCGATACTTGATTGAGGTAAGATCGCAGTTGTTCGCGTTGACGGTAAAGACGAGAGCGTTGCTTGAACCTGCATCAACAACAATGTTGTTACCGCTTTTGGTCAGGCCAAACGCTATATGATATTGTTAGGTAAGACACTTAGGAATGGTACTGTTGCTCATTTACCCGCCAGGGCCGACGACGAGAGTGTGGCCGCGGCCAAGAACGCGCTTTTGAGTAGCATGGTCGAAAAGCGAATGGAAGGAAACAATCGGAGAGAAGAACAGAAGAAGTGTACTTGAGGTGACCGTTCAGGCTGGCGAAACAATCCCGCCTTGGACTTTGAGTCTAGATACAGTATATGTACTCCCCTAAACCTCTTCGTAGAAGAATTGCGCTAGTTAACCTGTGAATATATATTGGGCGTCATCTGAAACCCCTTGTCATTTCCACCCCCAATCCTCTTGTAACCACATTGTTCCACGACTCTCACCCTTAGACAACCGCCCTTACAAGCCATTTGACCCTGTGACCGCCAAAACCCAGGGCGGAAGCGAAAGGTATACCAAAAGGAGTTTACGATTTTGATTGAAGTCCCGGGTTCTCCGCTTCACCTTGATATAAAATTTCGGCCAGACCATATTGCACTACGATGAATTTTCTAGGGGAATAGCCGCGGAAGGAGATTTAAGCCGGAATCCGGGGTGCATGAGTAGCTAGCGGCGGAAGATTGGCGTACGCGAACCATATGATAGAATGTCTTGACTCTTGGCGGAACTGCATGAGCAACGACTTCTCTTGATTGGAAAAATCTCCGGAGTATCGGTTTGTGTCGCCTATGAAGGACCAGGGGGAATTCCTGTATTTTTCGTATTGAACTCGGAGATTTATTATGGAACAGTCTAGGAGAGTACCAGCGACACAGAAACACTGTCGATATACAGAGAGAAAGAGCGAGCCTCGGATGCTTAGAGAAGGAGAGACTGCAAAGGTGAACCGACCCATCAAAGAATACCGAAGAAACCTAAGCTATAAACTGTTCACTGCTCAATCGTCGCCTCCTGGACACTCATTCTTGTACAGCGGACTAACCTCGACTTCGCGGCACCACAACGCCCAAGGCCTAGCGAGCGTTCCCGAATTCGATTCCCAAGCATCATGCGACTCTTTGTCGTTTAAATACTTCAACTGTCCGCCTTCAACCTTTGCATGGCCCGACTTGATCTTGCCGCCCGCTTCCACGTCGACCTTTCCCTCGAGAGAATAGCCAGTGTGGGCATTCAAGATTGTCATGGCCGTAGTCTGTGTTTTGGCAGCCAACTTTGTGTATATCGCCTGGTAGACAGCTTCCTCGATGCCGTGCGCAACCGTTGCGAACCCATGGCCCTGCAAGAGGACGACGGCATGATCGGGCTCCAACTTCGGTTCTGAAGTTGCGCCACCGAGCTGCGATGGCAGAGCGGAACGGACTTTGGAGTAGATGAAGCCAGTCGATGTTGCGGGCTTGAAGGCGGCGGCGAGAGATGCACCGAGTGTACCATCGCGGACAAGGAGGTCGTGCTTCGACCCGGAGGGATAGTGGCCTGCAGCATCCCACACGGGTACGTTGGTACCTGGTGTCTACATATCAGCATCGCGCACTGCCTTCCGTCGCGGGACACATACCCAAGAAGCCAGCCATGTGTATCGTGTTCTTCAAGGGCACGCCACTAACACAGTAGGGAAGTACATCGCCAGCATGGCTATGCACAACACTGTTGATGGCGGGAAACCTCTTGTAGATCTCGCTATGAATGTATCGCTCCAGGTAGCCCTGCTTCGCGTCCTTTTCTACCGGCTGCGCATCCTCGACATTGTACTCGACCAAATCGGTTGGCGAGCTGACTAGCGCCGGCGGCATATTGCATGGCATCCAAAACGTTGCGGCGTTATCTGGAGAACGGACCGAGATGTGCCCGTAGGCATCGACGATGCCATTGTAGTGGAGAATGTGACAGGCTGTGACCAGGCCTTTGAAGAGATCTTCAAGACCAACCTTTTCGCGTTTGGGGAAGTACCCGGCCGACATTCTTTCTCTCCAGTGGATAGGTAGGATATACGACAACCATGGCGGGCAGGGTGGTGCGTGACAGGTATGCTTGCTTTGAATGCTCGATGACGTGCAATGCCCGCGGGCGGCTGATGTGTGCGGGCTGCGGGAAGAACGACTAGGTACCGGCAGCGGAGATCGATCGGATCTGGCAGACTCTTCCCCGACCAACCTCCACCGGAACATGTCAAACCGTCATGGTAAGATAGCAAGAAAAAATCAGAAACAATTCCTTAATAAGTCGAAAGTGCTCTTGATGTTATGGCTTGAATATGCGGACATCTAATCCTCTACCGGTATATCTGTGCTCAAAGAAACACCGTACTAGCTACCCCTCCGCTAAACACTTCAATGTCTATATTTCCACCTTCATAACCGTTTTGCACTAACAAGGCATCCCACGGGCCGTATTGTTCCAAGCCCTTGCAAGCACATGTGTTCCTAGCTGGCTGCACAATACACTGCACCCTCCTCCCACACGATCCAACCCATGGCCACCTATCCTCTAACCCCAAGTCTTGGAAAGCGAAGTACAGCCAATGTAGAAATCGGCGTGTCTTATCTTGAAGTCACCTTTCGTGAGGACATGCTCGTGTAGGCTGGGAGGCATCGTCGCAGACGCAACGAGCATCGGATAGGAGCCAAGCGGTTAGTAAGCGGCCCTAGATCCGCGAAAAACGAAACCTATCAGACTCGCTGACAGGGGGTTGACGTTTCGCCCGTTGAGGTCGCGTTGCGTTCATCGGTCGTGTGCGTGTTGCGTTGCGTACCTCGGTCGTGCATCCCATTCTGGGATCTTCACTCGAAATCGGTCGCGCCAGGTAACCCTTACTCAGTACCTCTCTCCGATAGTATGCCATCAACGCTTCCGGCCAGCGAGCGGTGTCCTCAATCCGTAAATGTATCTTCCTCATCACCTTCAACCCATTTCCACATCCCCATCGCGATCACCATCCGCCCCATCCAGCAAATCGCTCTCACCACTCCCCTCCTCACTCTCACTATCCTCATCCACAATCTTGCCCTCAACCTCACACTTCCGCGCAAAGCAGCACCCCTCCTTCTCTTCTTTCCCACCGACCCCTATACCCGTATAGAGCCCCTGCTTCACCTCTTCAATTATTTTATCGATGTCAACCGTACACCCGCCATCATTCTCATAGATGATCTTCTTCGCCCGCGAGTTGGCGGCGGCCTTGGTGCTATGCACAGAGATGATATTCGTAGTACCGATATTGGCTTCGAAGGCGTGCGCAGTAGGATAGCAAGTGTCGACGACGAGATAAATAACGTGGGGGCCGGAAGCGGGGTTGGTGGTATGGGTATGTGTGGGAGAGGTAGCTTCGATGCTTTGTTGGATATAGGAATCGGCCTCGTCCCGGTTGTCATGCGAGTATTGTGTGGGTGTAGGACCATCTTCTTTACTCCCGCACGACGAGCAGACATGGCCGTCCGCCGCCATGCTGACATTGCGCACATCGGGCGGCATGATCGTCAAGATAGACACGCAGCACGCGGGGAGGGGGGCAAAAAGCACTAGGCTAAAAGCGCAGCAAAGTACAATCAGAAGAGGGGGAAAAGAAATTGAGAAAATAAAGAAGAAAAGGCACCAAAAAAAAACTAAAGAATCGCTGCACTAAACAGCGCAAGTTCACAGCAGGGTTAAAAAGCCGTGCACATGGGAATTTGAAGAACAAGAGGGGGATTTGTGGGAGAATACCGTCGGCACGGACTAGACCGCGTTGTTCTAATTTATAAGCTTTTCCTATAGCTAGTTACCTGCTTGTTGCCGGTTCCGCGGAGGCAAGATTGGACACCACGAAAAAAAAAGAGCGAGGTCGCTATTAGCTGGTCTCGGTGGGCATGGTCTAAAAGCCAACTTTCCGGACATCGAAGTCGCTGCGCCACCCGCAAACTAACCACATACGAGCTGGAAAATGCGACAACTTACGAGATGTAGAAACTTCTCGAAGATGAAACTGTTTTGCTCAACTTTTTCTTTCTCGAATGGAACCAGCATTGATCAGTATTCCATGGCTCGGGTACAGGCGATCTTGCGTGAGTTGCCGCGGTTTTCGCCCCCCGCCGGAGCTGTCTTAAGGTCGAGATGGAGGCAAAACACTCGTAGGTAGAGGACAAGGACGGCTATACCTAGTTTTGGTTGAAAAATGAACTTGCACACCCCTCGATCTAGACGAAGAATCCTGAGGCCGGACGAGTCGTCCATGAACGAATCACAAGCTACTCTCTCATGCGATACCTAGCGCCGATGTGCTGATTGGGGTACCTATGTATCCCGTTATCCGGCAAGGTTCCGAGGAACGCAAACGTGTGAGTGGATATTATTCGATCGCAGCGAACAGTGGTATGTGATTCGTATCGCGTGGTAGCGCTCACACACGCATGCACATTATTGCAGAAAACCTGTTTAGTCGGCGTTGTGGTAGAGTTGTTTCGTGCTAGGACTGTCTTGTCGAATCGGATAGGTACCTCGTCGGAACAAGCTAACCTGCACGTTTTTCAGCTGGCACCGCGACTTCGGGAGGGGCTTACACAGTACATCACTTATCTCACCTCTTTAACCCATCTTCACTCGGGGAACAGGACGTCGCTACCGTTTGATGTGTGTTGTTAAAGTACCTAGATATTGTCGATGCTGAGGAAAGAGAGATGACCGTCGGTATCGTGGGTAAGTCACAAACTGCTGTGAAAGTGCCATCTCCCATTCACTGCTACTACATCTGGATGAAGGGACATGCGCGCTCATATAGCACTCGAACCCATACGAAAGAAATTCGAAAAAAAGCTATGCCATAGCGTCGCTGCTGCGAGAGACGCTGCGGGAACATTCGATGTTTGTTTGTCGTGCTTCTACTCTTGTAAACCCCCGCTGCCGCTACTTGCAAGTTGAACCCGGATGTTATGTTCAGTTTATAATCTAGCTTGCTAAGCTAGCGCGCACAACAGGTGTTTCCTCCGTAGATGTTGCTAGATAGACTGAGCACCACAAACCACGAATCGGCCAACGCCTGTTACGAAGCACTGTTATTATAATGTTGTAGAGTCCGATTGTAGAATAACGTGCAAACCCACGTAGATGCAACCATCCCCACCTGCCGTCTCGTGTGTGCCAACCAAACCTAGCGCCACCAGCTCCATACGCTCCTAACGATGTCCGTTCGTATGATACAGAAAAGAAAAAAGACCATGACACCGAAGTATCTCAAAACAAGAAGCCACACAGATTATAAATCTGTGGAAGATTTTACTCCTGTTTTGTTGCCGACTGGCCTTCACTGGCCGGTTGAGCCTCCTCATGACGTTGCTCAACGCTCTGCTCCTTTTGCTGATCTTCGACAACCTCAACAGTAGGCGGTACCTCGCTGGCTCCAGGAACATCTGCCTGCTCCTGGGTCTCGGGGTTTCTACCCTCAATGTCAGGGTGGGGTGGCGCCACACCCTGTTCTTCGGCGGGACCATGAGCGTCAACAAGACCCTCATAAATCTCATTGCCCTGGGCATCAACGACACGGGTTCGTGTCTCGTAGCGCGTTTTGAAACTGACTTTGCCAGCGAGTGCCGACACCTCGTCGTCGTCAAGAACACGGCCGTTCTCATCGCGATACTCGATACGCTCTTCCTTGGACACAACAGGCAGATCCTTGGGCACGTCCTCTGGCGGTGGAGACACAACAGCCTGATCAGACACAACATCATCTTGCTTTGCTTCGTTGGCTGGCACCTGCGGTTGCTGCTGTTGATCTTGAGGAGCAACCTCTGGTGCTGCCGGGGCGGGAGGCGCGGGTGGGGCAGAAGATGGCACAGATATAGATGCCACAGGTTCGCTCACCGAGTTGTACGCTTCATACTGCAATGTGTTAGAACCAGCCAATCCCATTCAGCGCGAAATAGACTTACAGATGTGAGAAAGTTGTTGCAGTCCCAGTCCCAGGTGTTGAAGAGTTTTACACTCTTACAAGCATCCCTAGTCCAAGCGTTGCCGTAGGTTAGAGGAGAATAGACCGTGAAGACCGTGATAGCAATGGCCAGGAAGCCGACAGCTGCTGCTTGACCAATAGCGGGATACTTCTTCAAGCCAAATACGCTGAAACGGTAGCTCACGAAGTCGAACATCTGACAGAGCGCCAAGATCGCGAAGTACAGAGCGGGTAGGTAGTGGTGCAAGAAGAGCTGACGAGCCATCAGGTAAAAAGGGAAATAGTGAAATGCCCATCCGAGGATGCTCATGCCAACTTCATAGTCGAAACGCTTGAAGGTGACGTTAGTATAATCGCGATATCCACGCTGCCATCGGAGAATTGCGAGGCCCTTGATAGCGATATAAAGGCCAATGAGTGCAGTGGAAGACCACCAGATAACTACACCGATGGTTAGGAGGTAGGTTTCAACCTATGATGGATTAGCGAGAACTAACCTGGGTTACCCAGAAGGTAAATCTGACGATTGTGTTTGCCCCAAAAATTGATGCCACGGCGCAGAATAGGCCAGGAAGGAGGACGGGAGTCCCAGGCGTGCGATTCGGTAAGACCGGCGTTGGTCTTCCACATGACCTTCTGCAGCTCCCAGAATTTTCCGAAGAAACCAGGGTTGCGGTAGTTGACCTTCTCGACATCACCCTCCATCATCAGGGGGTGCACATTGCCCTCGATATACCAGATGCTGTTCGGCAGTGTACCCTGCTTAGCGCAGGTGACCTCTTGCTGCTCAAAGCCCCATTCAGGAAGTTTGACCTTGTGGGAGAATAGAGCGCAGCCAGTCATGACATGAATAAGTCTGAACTTGGTTTGGATGGTTCGAACTCGCTTCTTCGCCACAGCGCCATCGGACTTGCTCTTGACAATCTCAATGCGGAAAAGGTCGTTCGCGTCTCCGTCGAAGCCTTTGTAGCCATACGCGGATACTTCATTCTGCCATTCTGCCTCACTAACCGGTGCACGAACATCGTGGGAGTGGAGGCGTCGATCGGTGGTGATGTGGTAGAGACGGATGACACCGCCGTCCTCGATGTAAGTCGGACCTACGTCATCCCAAGCTTTGGGGCTAGTCAGGTTCGGCCCGGTGTAGTCTTCTGGCATGATCGGCAGGGTTTGGTTCTCCATAATCCAGACGTTGTTCTCGTCCTTGTGGGGATAAAGCGTAATCTGCTGCTGCTTGCTGCCTGTAGGGTACATGTGGCTATGGGAGTGGAGGTATCCACCCTGAGTGTTCCAGTGGCGCAGAGAGACACGGCTACCGAAAGCAACATTAGCCGGGACAGACTGCATGCCCTTGGTGTTCAGCGTCGCCTGAAACTCGGAAGACATAAAGCCGTCACCTTCGCCAGGGTTGACGAGGCACAGGAAGTGGATGCCGAACATGGCCATATAGAATGAGACCGGAATGACAACCAAGCAGAAGGTGCGGGCGAAGAAGTGCTTGAACCACAGGCGTGGTGTCACATTCCTGGTGTCTCCGAGCAGGACCCAGAGTTGTAGCAGTGTCAAGCTGCCAACCCAAGCGATGGTGAACAGACCAACCCACTTGACACTGACAGTCGCGCCCAGTCCCAGACCGGTCGCTGCCAGCCAGAACCACCAGGATGGCTGGAAGGCCTTCGAAGGTCCTTGTTCGTGCTGGTTCATGAAGCTAGTCCAGGCGAGGGCGGTGGCGGCCGTGAAGATAACGAGGGGCGAGTCGAGGAGGATGAGACGAGACTGTGTAGTAAGCGCGTTGTCTGGCAACAGTCAATATAAAAACGTGATTTCAGGCGACGTTGCTTCCTTACCGAAGATGACAAGACCTGCACCCAGCGCGGCTGTGGTTGTACGGCAGCCCGCAGCCTTGAGAGTGAGGAACATGGTCGGAATCGTCAAAACACCGCAAATGGCGGGAAACAGGCGCATAGCGACATAGGGCACCTTGGGTTCTAGGTAGTCCTTGCCAATGTCCTTGAAATCGAAGTTTCCATCAAAGCCGCCCAGCCATCCTGCCAGTGTGATGAGGAGCTTCGCGAGCGGAGGGTGGACGTCCATGAAGAACTTGCCCTTGATGTACTTGGACGCGAATCCGCCGAAGCTGAAGTTGCAATGTCAGCAGATGTACAGTAGGCCCTGCACTCGAGTGATTGGACGTACTGGACTTCGTCGAAGACGACGCTGGTCGGTTGCTGGATCCTGAAGAGCCGCACTACAGTAGCAATGACAGTCAATATGGCGAGCAGCGACCAGTCAGAGCCCGGCAGGTTGAAGATATCATGGTCGCGAACTCCCTCGGAAGTGTAGCCTTGCACCTTTTGCGGCTGTGGCTTCTGCTGCTTTCGGCTGTTTGGTGCTGGGGACCGTGACTTGGATCTGCCTGAGCGACGCGATTGGGGCTTCTCGCCCAGATATGTGTTGGGTGCCGTCAAGCTCGCCATGGTGGCGGGTTGTGAAGATGTGTCGTGGCTCGATTACACAGTAGGTGTGCGTAGCTGTGGAGCTGCGCCAACTTTTGGCGCACGGAGCTCCGACTAAACTTCCCAGGAGACGCTCGAGAGCTTGTACCTTAAGCGTGGCAAGAGGAGTTAATGAAAGTACGAAGAGTCTCTCATCAGATTGACGGGAGAGAGGAGAGTAGACGGGCGCCGCAATGGTGGTCGCAACGGGGCAGGCCAGGGGGAGGGGTCCACGAGAAGTATGTGGTTGCGTACCTACCAGTCGACCCTTGTTGCAAGCTGTTCCTTACGACGGGCCCTTGCCCAACTGGGAACCAGCGAGCTGAAAATAGGTCGAGGTGCGCGAGGAGCATTCACTGCCGACTTGTATTCTCAACACAGGTAGCACAAGCAGACTGGTCGCTTGGGTGAGGATTGGCTTGGAGAATTAAATAGGTAGCGCGTCGAGATCCCAGATACCGATATTGCGTCGAGTGTTGCGTCGAGGCCTTCAAGACGCAGATGTGGCTTGAGTGTGGCTACTGTGGCTGAAGCTCGGCCCGGATAATTCAATTCTTCCGCGCGTCTACCGTTTTGGACTGTTTGCGACTCTCACCCGCACCCTCTCGCCGCTCAGTCGCTCGCAGCCAAACCTCCGCAAGCTCTTCACGCGTTCCACGCGCAAGCCAGTTGTTCGTAAGTCACCGCGAATCGACTTGATTTGATTTCATCGCCGGTGCCGCCACACCGTGCATTTGTCCGTCAATTCCGCCTGTCTCGCGACTGACCAGCAGAATAACGTTACCCTCGTCTTGTCGCATCAACCGACTTCGCCATGGCCAACCCCAACGGTGACGGCGCTGCGCAGTTTGAGCTCGATATAAAGCCCCCTTCCAATATCGTCATCCCGCCACCCAACGTTCGCCAGTCGGTTGCGAAGACGGCCGACTTCGTCGCCCGCCGCGGTGATTTTCAACTCGCGTTGTTGAAAAAGCGCATAAGCCCTGAAAGTGGAGCCAAGTTGAATCTCACGTTCGTTTCGGAGGATGATCCCTACCATACCTACTTCATGTGGTATGTTCAGCAGCTGAAAGACGGCCATGGGAGGTCCGTTGACAAGAATGCCAAACATGCCGCAGACAACAAGCCCAAAGGCCCCCCGGAGCCGCCCAAGTTCCGTTTCTCAGCGCGCATGCCCAACATCAGTGCAAAGGACCTGGAGGTGCTGAAACTTACCGCTCTATATACGGCGCGTCTGGGCGAGAACTGGCTGAAGGACCTGCGCAACCGTGAGTCGGGCAACGTCCAGTTTGACTTTCTCCGAGCCAATCACAGCTTCTTCCAGTTCTTCCGATCGCTCCTTGAGCAGTACAAGATCCTGCTTGAGGAGGAGGCGACAGTCGAGGCACGCATTGAGGAGCTACAGCGCAACATCAAGAACCGATTCCATCTTCTGGACCGTGCCAAGCAGCGCGCCGAATATGTCAAGTATGTGACCGCGCAGAAGGAGAAGGAGGAAAAGAAGGTCGAAGCCGAGAGGCAGGAGTATGCCACAATCGACTGGCATGAGTTTGGCATCATCGCAACTGTAATCTTCGACGAGGCCGATGACGCAGCCGATCTGCCGGCGCCTGCGCAGCTGAACGACCTGCAGTCCCAGTCTCTCGAGCAGAAAGCTGCAGTATCACTTTCAAGACGTCTCGAGGAAGCCGCACCCGACCAGGTCGCCTACTACAACGTCAATCAGCAGTACGCGCCACCTCCTCCGATGCAGCCAAACTACGGACCCGTCGCACCGCCTGTCCAACCGCCCTATGGAATGCCTTCGTATGGCCCTGCTCCAATGCCCGATTACCGAACGCCTGCGCAGATGTCCCGCGAGGAAGAACAGGCCAGGTTGGCTAGGGAGCGTCAAGCGGAGAGCGAACAGCGAGCACGCGCCCAGGCTGCTGCCAGGGGAGCGCCTGGCCGCATTGTCACAGACTACGTTCCTCGCGCCGCAAAGAAGGCAAACGTTCCGATGGCCGTATGCCCGAATTGCAAGCAGCAAATTCCTTCCAACGAGATGGATGAGCATATCCGAAGTAAGTTCTCCTCGCTCTGCTTTCGCAGGACAGAACATGCTAACACTACCGTTCAGTTGAACTGCTCGATCCACGCTGGAAAGAACAGCGTGACAAGGCCGAAGCCCGCTACTCGACTACGATCAACACGGCCGAGGTCGCAAACAACCTCAAGCGCTTCGCGAGCCAGCGCGAGGATATCTACGACGGCGCTACAGGCCTGCCGATATCTGCAGAGGAAGAAGCTCGCAGGAAGAAGGCGGCGCTGTCGTACGACGGACAGCCGGATCCTACGAAGGACGCTGCTCGGGTCTCACAGATGCAGAGCTATAACGTCCAGGAGCAGCTTCGCCGGATCCAGGAAAAGCATCGTCACGGATAAGGTTACGTTTGTTTTCTCTTCTCGTGATAGAATGAGCGTCTGAGATTACTTCATTGCATTGGGTGGCGTTCTGGATGCATTGTCAAATGCGTATACCCCTCAGGGTTCGATGAGATGGAAAGGTTTCCTGTGTATAACAGCTTCTGGCCATTATCAGCGTGATACAGAAGCTTGAGGGCTGCCCAAATAAACATGTGTGCATGAAATTTCTGGGCGTTTATGCTGTTATGTTTGCACCTGTGTGCAGTTGGTCTTCGAGGGGTGGGTCTTCCTTGTCGCGGGAATTTTGTGCGGCAGCGCGGACTTTTGGAGCTTTCCCCCGACATGCAGCACCTACCTATGACCTAACCAGTAACTTTCTGTCTCCATGCGCAACACTCACATACTGCGTCCACAACCCGAAACATGTCAATAGCACAGGCAACAAAAGGCGACATGGCCTACCAAGTCCGCTCACTCGTACGTACCATTCTCCAACTATGCTCCTTCCTCCCCACTATGACGCTTCCTTTGCAACGCATCGTCGTCGCGCGACCCAGAAGCCGCCACGACTCTTGAATGGCCGATTTATAGACACCGCCCATCACATATACAAGATGGAAAGCACAACTAACGAGAGTCATAGTACCGCTCACTCCTGCGTCAAGGTAGTCAATTCGCCGCCTACAATTTCCGCGAGTACGCTAAACGGAGAACGCGCGATGCGTTTCGGGAGAACAAGAGCATAACGGATGAGCGGGCGATACAGGAGCTGGTCCAAAAGGGTCTAAGGGAGTTGCAGATGTTGAAGGTACGAGGTTCCTATCATAGACCGGCGACGAAGCAAGAGCGGACGCTGACGAGGATTCATAGAGGCAAACGGTCATAAGCCAATTCTACCAGATCGATCGATTAGTGGTGGAAGGGGGCAAGGAGGGCAAACAGAAAGGAGATCACAATGACATCGTCAGAGTCAAGGACCAGGGCTGGGATTGAGCATGTTGCGCAAAAGTTGGGTGCGCGCATGATGACGAGATGAGACGGGACAAGACGAGACGACCTTGTAACATTATGGTATAGATTCGACGAACAGTCAGGCGATTGGGAATGGGGATGGTGATAGAGTAGCAAAATCTACTCGGAAAGCGCTGAGCTGTTGACGAAGATTGGATTATACTGTACTATATCGGACCCGCCATCCATCCCACTCTTCCCCTCTATGGAACCGGGCCAGCGGATGGGATGCAAATTCAGGATCGTGGCAGTCCACAGCCCATGCCTTGGTCTGCGTACTACAGAGATATCTTTCTATCAACGTCTTGTTCGGGGTTACCGCCCGTATCATCCACGCGTGAATCTATGTTGGATCTCTTAGTTCCGATGTATTTCCGTGGTCCCACTGTCCTTGCATGTATCTGGTATAAATTCGAAGGAACCAGGAGGTGCAGATGTCTGGTCCGGTTCTCATTCAATGTATTCGAGAAGGATAAGTCTTTATCGAATTGAGAATTAAGTCTAAAGTTTATTCCAAAAGCAACATCTTTTTCAAACTAGTTACATGATTTGACTACCTGTTTTTCAAGTCGTAGAATCCACGAACTTCCACGGCGCGTGGCACCTGGGTCTCGAAGTCTCCGAAACCGGTATAGTGGCGCACGGTTGCACCTTCCAATCTCAAACCGACGCGCCTTCCCTTCACGCATCGCGACTTCCCGCTGCACTGCGCCAACATCCATACCCGCTTTCACCTGACCTGCCCCAGACCGCGCCTCGCGCATCGGGGTCGCTGCATTACTATGGCTCCGGTACGTCATTCCGAATATAATTGTGGCTGCATCGTCGAACTGCACTTGGCACACCATCACAACTGAATATCCTCACGCGCGCAACAACGCTATCCTTTCACGTGCAGTGTATCCCATGTTGTTTACGCTTATCGTCAACACGACAACATTCTTTCAAAGCCACCAACCGCGCAGGACAAAGGGCGCGATTTAGAACTGCGACCACCCTGATGTGTCATACTCAATGCGAACCGTCGTCTGGATCTGAAGTACTTGTACAACTCATCCAAAACGCCTCAGCGAGAACGATGGTTTTCTTCTTACGTAGCATACGGCGTCGATTCTTTGACCACTATTCGAATAGCCCAAGCTGACATCTCGTGACCAGTTCCGGAACAGAGACCGCTCCAATAGGTCAGGGCGTGGCCAAGTAGAGCACAATGTGCTAGAAGGACTCCCAATCAGCCAGTACCGAGAAGCAGAAATTACTGTTGAACCAAACTCGGCAGACAACAAACCTTTGGACAAGGATGCTTGGCCTGAATTACCCATGCCGCGGGATTCGCGCATGTTACCCGAGCATTCGCAACAGTTGCTTCGAGCAGCGCGATCTGGAAAGCTGTACAAGCCACCAGCTCCCCCGGAAGACGACAACGACCTGAAGGATGAGGAGGAAGAGAGCAAGGAGATCCGAACCGGGTTTACCATCAAGAAGTATGTGAAGGTAGCACGGCATTTGGAAGCACCAGAGCCTGAGTATCTCGCGAAGAGGAGGAAGGGCCTTCCTTCGCCGTATGTGAACGGGCCGGTGGCGCAGCCTGCGTTGCGAGAAACAAAGGTGAAAAAGCTCGACGCCGAGGGCAATGTGGCTGTCTACAAGGTACTCGTCCCAGAAGGCCAAGCAGTAGAGGGTGAAGTCCAGCCGACAGATGCCGCGATCGAAGTGGCACCAGCTACTGCAGCTCCCGGGACCATCGTGGAAGGTGTTGGTGTAGTGAATGCTTACGGCGTTGTTGTGGCCAACGACGTCTTGCAGCAAACGCCACCAAGAAGACGTCCACCACCTCCCAAGAAGAAGGTGAAGCGTGGAGGTCCCGGTAGAGGCAAGAAGAAGGTGGTGTTTGCTGAAGGCGCGGAGCAAGGAACACCAGCGTCGAATGCCGGTAGTGACACGCTCGGAGTGCCTGGGGTCAAACGGGAGGAGGGTTCTGCAGCACCATCAGAGGGTGAAGATGTGCCCATGGCCGATGCTGCCGGCGAGGAGGAGGAGGGTTCTGGCGAAGAAGGCTCGGAAGATGATGATCAGGATATGGAGCGAACTTCTACCCCCACTACCCCTCTGAGACTGTCGGCAGCACCGACGAGCGCACCAGCAATAGAGACTACCAACGTAACCGATATTCAACCCGCAGAGGTAACTCCGGCCGCTATACCGCCACCCCCGACTACCAGCGAACCCCCGCAGGCTACCGCAGAGATAGAGAGAACCGCAACGCAAGTAGTAGCGCCTAAGGTGCCTGAGCAAGCCCCAAGCCGTGACGCCTCAAGCTCACCCGACCTGCCACTATCAGCGATATCGCACAGCCGCCAAAACTCCCTCAATCAAATTCCGACCTCTGCTTCTACCACCGAAGGCGCCGTCCCTGACGACGTGCCAAGCGAACTACCAGCTCCTACAGTAGAAGCAGATGCTATACCGGCGCCAGTGGCCGCACCGGAGCCTGTGCCTGTTCAAGCCCCACCTGCCGTTCACTCTGCACCATCTTCAGAACCAGATCTGATGGGCAGTCTTGAAAGGCAGCTTGAAAAGGACAGTGAGGATATGGCAGGGTCCTAAACTCTTGTTGTCGCTTCGCACTGCTGGCATGGTCTTTGCAACCTGCTAACCACCGGTTGTTGACTCGCACGCTTCCGGATTGTTCGAGCTGTACAATGGACTGTTCGGGTGATCGAGATCGCTACGCCCTCCCGCCTTTTCCTATTTCCTAGCATACTAATAGATGCCCGAGCCTCCTTTTTCCGGATATACAGTCACTGGCGTTTCGGTCGTATCTTTGGTTTGGGCTTTTGTATACCGTTGTATTAGTATCATTGCTAAGAGAGCTTCGCAAAAAGGCTAATCTTTCTATTCCTTCATTTCATAGTCAATACACGTCCTCTTTTTTGCTTATTTTTTTTGCTTCCCAGTTGCCCAGGTGCGATGAGTTCTATTTACCCCACACTGCATGTAGTGATACGTCATTCTCGACTTTCCCCGTCGGGAACCCCTCGCCAAGCTGCTAACCCTCGTTCGGGAAACACATACTAGGGCGACAAAACGCAGGTTGATTATCAAGCCATCTACCCCATGCCTGGGTATATATAGTTTCGAGTGATCGCACGTTACCGTGATTGAGCAAAAGTCATCTTTCAGCAAACAACATGCCATCAATCAGTGAGATCGTCAAGGCCAATCAGCCCGATCTGGCTTCATACGAAGAACTATGTACGTACTTTGCTCTGCGCGTCAAAGCGATCACTGATGGCGTATACGATAGACAAATGGTTCCACACACATCCCGAACTCTCCTTCCAAGAGGAAAACACCGCACAAGCAATCGTAAAGCATCTCGAAACTTTCAATGCCTATGAAATCCGCTCCTCAATCGGCGGCCACGGCATTGCTGCCAAGCTCTCTAACGGCGAAGGCAAGACAATCTTACTGCGCGCTGACATTGACGCGCTTCCGGTTGAAGAGCGCACCGGACTGGCTTATGCGAGTAAGGTCCGCATGAAGGATGTTGATGGGGTTGAGAAGCCCGTTATGCATGCGTGTGGACACGATATGCATATTACGGCACTGCTGGCGGCGGCAGACACGCTGGTCAGGTGTAAGAGCGAGTGGAGTGGCACGTTGGTGTTAGTTTTTCAGCCGGCAGAAGAGAGAGCCGGTGGGGCGCAGAACATGGTGTAAGTATCCGTATGTGGCGATGATACCGGGAAGCAAGATCATTGATGAAGCGACTCAGGGATGACGGACTCTATGACAAAGTCCCGCTACCAGACATCGTAGTCGGCGCACACGTCATGCCCGAGCGAGCCGGCGTAATAGGCACAAAGCACGGCCTAATCGCCAGCTCAGCAGACCGATTCCAGTAAGCTTCCTCTCATTCCATCCCCCAACCAAACCAACCATCCCAGACTACGCATCCAAGGCCGCCAAGCCCACGCTTCCACACCCCACCGCGGCATCGACCCCATACTCCAAGCCGCATCCACCATCATGCGCCTTCAAACCATTGTAAGCCGCGAAGTCGACCCCCTAGACTTCGCCGTAGTAACCGTCTCGGCAATCCACGCCGGCGACGCCGAAAACATCATCCCCGAAGAAGCCAACCTAAAAATCGACGTCCGCGCCGGCCTCCCAGAAACACGCAAACGCGTCCTCGCAAGCGTGAAGCGCATCATCGCCGCCGAAGCAGCAGCATCCTCCAACCCAAACCAGCCAACCCTCACCCCGACCACGCAGTTCCCCCTCCTCTTCAACGACGCCGCTGTCACGCATGCGCTCGAGCAGAGCTTCTCACACCACTTTGACGTGGGCCCGCACGGCTACCAGACCGATATCGCGCGCTTGCAGGGCAGTGAGGATTTCGGCATCCTCGCTACTGCCATTGGGAAACCGAGCTGTTTCTTTCTTTATGGGGGGACGGACCCGCAGCTTTATGATCGGGCGGAGAGGGAGGGCAGGCTTGCGGAGGAGGTGGCGGGGAATCATAGTCCGTTTTTTGCGCCTGTTGTGCGGCCTACGCTTGAGGTGGGCTTGCAGGGGTATGTGATTGCTGCTTTGACGTTTTTGGAAAAGGGGGGGTAATGAGTTGGCGTGCTGGAGGTAGGTAAATGTATTACATGTACACGTCTGTTTTTTTCTGTGCAAAGGTTCTAAATCAGATTGTTTACTTACCTACCCAGCCGCCGAGTCCATCATATATATGCTTAGTTGAAAAAATAGAAAGCAAGCCTTACAGCAACGCCTGCACACATCTACCAAGGTACACTACAACACTGCACCGGTATACTCACCTCAACTACCAAGGCATAGCCACATATTCACAGATACCAGCCCCACAGCCTACAAACGCCCCTTCCAGCCTTCCTACCCTTCCCCCCACACCCCCCCCTTCCCGCCCGCCTTAAAAGACCGTACCATCACTCTGGATAAGAATCGGACTACACTTCGTCAACGGCCTCGCCCTCTTCGCAACCTCGCGTCCAGCCTTCCACGTCCCAGCCTCAAGCAGCTGCGCCATACTCAACTGCACACCATCCATCCTGCCCAGCACCAAGCCGTACAATTTGTCCACGAGAACAAGTGTCATGGCGCGCCACTCCACAACCACATCGTCTCCCGCGCCGAACATTGGGAGACCGCCGCTTGCGTGGAGACCACGTTGGAGCGCGGAAGGCTTAAGAACGAGAACGCCCAGGTCGACGAATAATCCGCCGTTACGGTATTCGGGGAGTGCGGTGAGGGCGTCGGTGTTTTTCCACTCGAGGTTTAGGATGCGTTGGAAAGGGACCATGAGGGAGTATGCGAGCCATTGGGTGAGTTTGTGGAAGGGTTGGATGGACTTGCTCGCGTCGTCAGTTGGGTTCTGATGCGTTTTTAAAGTGCTCAGCGGCCAGGCATCTCCTATGGCTTGGCCGTTGACGACGGTCCGATCCTGGGGCCAGATGGGTATAAGTAGTGTTTGGAGGATGTTCCAGAATACCAAGACATCCAGTTTTGAGGCAGTTCCAGCGGTTTTCTTCATGTAGTCTATGATTTCCGATAAGCATGTCATGTTCAGTGTTTGGGCGAGGCGGTGACGTACCAACGATATTTCCTGGACGGCCTTCCTCGCCAAAAACGTCGGGTTGAGAAAGTAGCGACATCCCCAGGCTCCTCAAAAGATTTTCTCGCGACTCAACGCCAAGCATTGGGTTTCTGTCCGAAATTTGGAATCCTTCTGCCAGTGTTCCCGTCTTCAATTCTTGCAATCCCTTTCCTGATGTAACCACATCTGTCAGCCAATTTGTACCTCCCAGACATTCGGGAACGCCTACGCACCATCCACAACCGGCCCCTCCCCATCCTTCGTCGTGCTAAAAGCCAGGCTCTTGAACATATACAAACTAGCCACAGCGATCCCCTCACTGCGTTCATACTCACAATCCGTTCCAGGCTCAACATACCGCCAGTGGTCCCCCGCACCAGCATCCAGTAGCACAGAGACGAAGAAGAGATCGATAAGGCGACGAGCAAGCTCGAGCTCCTCGCAACCTTGTCGTCTCCAACCATCGAGGAGGCCAGCAATGCGAGGAATGTTGCCGACTTCGAAGTGCTGCCAGCGGCCGTGCGGGGGTATCGTGTGGAACTGATCGGGACCAAAGTCGCGCTAGCAGATAGGCAGTCAGGTTCAGTGCTAATAAGCGAGTGAGCCCGAGAAAGCATACCTTGATGATTGAAGTCACAAAATCTGCCACTTCGCCTAAACGCTCTTCGTGCACGTCGAAGTGACTCAGTTTGCCCGCTTGCGCCGCTTCCCCCACTATCTTCGCACGATCCCGCACTGCACCGAGGGAGAGGAGGTATCTCACTTTTTCATCCATGATTTCCAAAGACACAATTTGAAGAGGAGGGTTTGAAGTGTTCAAGAACTGGAAGTGTGTTTGAGGCTACAAACTGGCTGTTTGTTAGTTTAGTGTAGCAAGTGGGGTTAGCGCGGCGTGACACCGGGCCCACTGACCTACATTGGGTAGCTACGTGGAAGAGCCGCTTTTACGAAGCAGCTCGTGGCCACGACAACGAAGACTTCGGCAAACGCCGATAGTTAACGATCTCCACGGAAGCTCTGGAACGCAACAGTAGTGTCTTCAGCATGGGCAGAAAAACCCACGGATTTGCGTGCGAATGCTGAGGATCGAGCAAGTTTGAATGAGCTGAGATATTGAGAATATACATTTCATTACGGAGAGTATTCATCAGTTCGCTGAGCGGCACATGTCGATACTAGGGTAGTAGCCGCTGCAACCTTGCCCAAAGAGGTGGGAAGGAATCAGTCATACCATCTATCCCCTCTAATACAAGCACTCCCAGCCCGTATCTTCGACCAGTCCCCTTGTTCTCTGGCCTGACAGTCGATCTTACTCAGGACAAGCGAAACCGCGTAAACAGATGCGCACTCTCTCCGATTATCCAGTAAAACAATACAACCATACCTCCGTGAATGTGGAGGTTTGAAGAGCATCAAAATGCAGAATCCTGAGAAATGCTTGTTGAGCTAATGCGCGTCGAAAGGCCCTCCGCCGTGCCGAGAAGGAATTGAGAAAAGGAAACAGAAGCTGAGCATGGTGTGAGCGAAGGTATGGAACGGCGAGCCGGTTTATGCTGTACCGAAAATGCGCGCATGTCGAATCGAAAACGTAGCTTGCGCCGAGACAACGATCAGCCAAAAGGTACCCGAAGGTGGATTGAGTGAACCTCAGGAGTATCAAATGCTCCATCAGCGCTTTTCACCGGTAGGTGCCGTATCGTGCGTGAGAGATATCATATCCCAGAGAGTGCTGATGGCCCAGGAGAACCAGCAGCAAGTGGCGCGGAGGCAAAAGACTGCTTTTCAAGTGGTATTGAGACTAAAGGAAATACCGTGGTATCGGATACGGCGTCGTTCATTACAATAAGGTCAAGGAGGTGTAGAAAAGTACTGTTAATTTCATTCGTCGCTGTTGAGTGATCGCCCGGGGTCACTGGTCCGTAATTGCGAGGAACTGCCAAAACTGGATAGTTGCTTCTCCGATTCCCTTTGGCTACTTGGCTTCCTTTTGAAAAAGCTCATAATCTTCCCTGTCGTAGTCTTCCTCCCGGGACTAGGACAGGTAGGCGATGTAGCGGTGGAATCGGTATTTGGTGGCGGCAAAGAATCCGGCATCGCATCCTTCAGTGGCACCCGCCCGTCTGCATCGCCAATCCTGGCGTCACGAGTACGTCGCCGGGAACTCATTTGCCGCCACCAGCTCGAGTCACGGCACCCATCAGATCGTGTAGCATTACTGTCAGCGCTCAGCTTGTTGTTGGTATCCCATTGTTGCAGCTTTGAGCCATCGAGGTGACCATTTGCTTTTTGTGTAAGATCGACTTGGGAGTGGCTCTGCGAAGAGGGCTGAGGTCCGGGATAAGGGTCGAGAACTACTTCGAAGTCAGCTCACTCTGTTGAGGACACATCAAATGTTATGAAGGATTTGAAGTGAGATGCACTCACCCTGACTGCGTCTAGCTTGAGAAGGAGCAGTGACAGGTCTGGCGCTGTCCTTCTCCTTTCTCGCCGGGGATGATTTTGTAAGAGTGTCTTTACGATCCCCTTTTGAGCGATCCTCGTGGCTCGGGGCCGGTCCTTTTGGGGCCGGATCAGCTGCGTTTGGAGCTTGGGTCACCAGAATCGCGGTTAGACTGGCGTCCCGGCTTCCTCGTCTTGACGAGCTCGTATTCTCGCCCGACGTCATAGATTTCGGGCCGGGAAGAGCAGTCGTGGACGACCGACGGGAACCTTTATCGAGGATCGATGATGATCTTCGTGACTCTAATGAGGCTGCTTGTATAGAGCCTGTTGATCCTCGGCGAGCCGCTTCTTCCGGGGAGATAGTTTTAATCGCACTCAAGGGTATCTTCACAGCCTGTCTGCCTGGTCCTCCTCCAGATGATGGACTTGGACTCGCGTCAACTGCGAATCCCGGCGTTAGCAACTCCATATTCATGTTGGAGGCTTTTCTCTTTCTCTGGCGCTCCTCGTCGATCTTTTTCTCCCAGATCGACTTATTGGTCAGCATCTCGTCCACCGCAAAGCGCATTGCTGGTAATAAGTCGGTGACTGCCTCAAACAGCGGCCTGGCAAAGATGTTCATAAAGCCGATCTGGGATTCGCCAAGCTTGATCATGTCCTCTCGAACAGGGGGTCCGCCGAAGAGACATGATGGCATCTGCAGCTCCTGTTCCATGAGCCCTTGGTTGCTGAACTCGTCCGTAAGGATGTTGGCCCATTTGGCAGCGGTCTCGAACTTGCGTGCCTGACAAGAGATTAGGTTGCCGTACGCCACAACCAAACGGATCAACACTTACAACGTTGCAAATGTCCGCGCATTTTATGAGTAGTCCACATGTCAGATCTTTTTGCTCTTCCTGCACTTTAGCGCTCCATCCGTCCACAGCTCCTTTGTCGTGCTCCACCTTGTGCTGTAAGTTGGCCAGATCGCCCATGTATTTGAAATGTAGACCCATATCCGTCGCAAGGATATTGTTGATCATCAATTTTCGCATCGCAATATCTGAGAATGCCTTTGGCCAGTAACGCCGTAGTATTTGCGAATAAGCGGCGCAGTGAAACGACTCGAGCACGGACCGATCGTTGTAGAGCTGTGCCAATGGCGCATTCAGCGCGACTAGGAACGCGTTGTTGACTCCAGGATGACCCACGTCATGCCCAATAGCGGATATGAGAAGCGTGAGCGCATCGAAGGGCTTAAGAAGCTCGGCTATCGGTGACTTCGGCGTGGATGTGCTGGTTGCATCGGCGGGGTATGGTAGTAATGTGCCGATTCTGACGAGAAAGTGGAAGAGAGCTTGGAGGACGTCCACGACATGGCGGAAGTTGTGATACTTGACAAACTCGTTGTAGGCTGTACGACTGGCCAAGAGATAGACGATCATCTCGTCTAACAGAGGGATTAGTAGACATCAACGTGTCGTCATACGATGCACTTGCCTTCGGTTATTGCCCACTTCTGCAACTCGGGCATCCGCAGCGCGTGCTTGAGCATAACCAAAGCGCCATAAAGCAGCTCGTCATCGGCGAAGTCGTGTGCTGAGAAGGCCCATGTGCCGACTGCACCTTCGACAACAGCCTTGCGGTCGTCATCGAGTTGGAAGTCGCTATATGCCGTTAGCTGGATACCTTGGTCGCGCAATGTGCACGTACGTAGGTTCGAGTGAATCCCCAACTGTCTCGGGGTTGCAGATGCCAGTCATGAGATTTGAGACCATGGCCTCGCGCAGATAGGCATACGGTTTCGTGTCGTCTACTCCGACCCAAGACAGCTTCCGGTTCCTCTTAGTAGTCAAGAAGCTCGCCTGTTCTCGCGTGAACTCTCTCTGTAACCGATAGGCGTGAATGACTAAGCCAAGCATGCGGTCCTTGGACATGGGGCTGGTCAGCACGTCGACAGCGCCGGCATCCAGGTAGCGAGTCAGTCGAACCGCATCTGCGAGCGGGTACGACACGTGTAGTCCAGGCGAAGGGAGCGGTTCGTCTGAGGAGGGCTCGTGGTGGTCTAGGCCTGACAGCATGACGACAGGTACGACGAGTTTGGGGAAATTCCGGGAGGATATTTGCGAGGAGATGTGGGTGAGCAGATGCATGGCATATATGTCGTCCGGTTCGCTAGTGTCTATGCGTGTGAGGCGCGAGGAGGTAGGCGATGGAGTGCGTGGTTCGCGGGAGAGACGCTTCATGCGCTGCTCTTCATCGTAGGGAATATCTATTATGACGAAAGTAGGAATATGGGCCTTGGTGGTCTCGAGGAGGTGGGTCAGCTTCTTTAAACAGGCTCTGCCGGTGCTGCAAATGTGCACTGTAACCAGTATCAGCAGCGATCTACGAGCGGCACGACGAGCTCAGCCTACCTTCGGCGGAGATGGATAATACCGCCTCCACATTGTCGTGCACTTCGCGCGGCGACGACTTGCCGAGGGCAAAGTAGCTCTGCCCTACGCTTCCCGTGCTTGTCCTAGCAACAAGCGACTTGGACAGCGTCTCTTTCCGCACATGCTCGTCGTTGGCGCGGCGGTCAATGTATACAACATTGCATGCGCCATGCTCCATCGTCTCCGCCTATGTGCGGCGACCAGACAGCACCGGTCTCCAGCACAGAGAGGAGGCTGCGGTAGTGGTGTCGCAGAGCGGGGAGGTGGTCAAAGGGAAGTAGGGGCAGGGCCGTGGGTGTCGCAAACCAATGGCACGTCTCGACGGCGATGGGACGGCGGATGCAGCGCGTGGAACGACGACGTGAAAGCAGCGGCGCGGAAAGCAATGCGAAGTAGATTGCAGGCTCTCGGCGCAGGCGCACACTGCACGAAGGGGCTCTGTTGACAGCGTACGGGGAAGGCGCAAAGGGCGAATGCGACAAGGAAGGAACGAAGGCGGGTAGCGACGTCTGGAGGAAGGTGCGATGGCGGGAGGGCACAGCACGCAGCTGCCGTTTGGTACGGTCGGAGATGGGTGCGGGTGCGGTGGTGGTGCGTCTTCCCCGCTCTCTACGCGCAGCGCAACAGCAACAGCAACCGCAACAGCAACCGCTCGGCCGTCTGGGCTGCTGGCGGTCGGTGGTGCTGGACAGGCAGCGCTGGACGATACCGTGCAGCCTCTCCAGGCCGAGGGCGTCGCAGGGGCTTGTGGACGGCGGCGTCGCCGTCAGTGTCGCGTGCAGCGCACTCGCTGAATGGGCTGCAGGCCGAGCAGCATCGGGCGCAGGCAGGTCGGGGAGGGTGAATTGGCGTGGAAGGGCAGACGTTGGGCGGCGGGTAGGGTTGGAGGGTTGGCAGTGTAGGCAGTGCAGTGTGGAGGAGCAACTCGAGCGGTGCGAGTTGCACGCCCTGTAGGAGCCGACTCGAAGACGAAAGAAGGAAGGCGGCTTTGTGGCATTCCCCACTCGAAACCAAAACTGGCCCAGCAGCGCCGTCGAAGCACCCCCCCAAGCCTTCTGGAAGCTTTTACATGCTCCGCCGCGTCATGGCAGCCCCAGACCGGCCAGCGGCCTCACGTCTCGTGTCTCAGCTCTCCTGTCTCACCGTCTCTGCACGTTGCATGGCAGATGGCAGAACGAGGCTCGCGATGCTGGTAGCCAGTCTTCACGCACCCACCCTTCTGCCGCGGCCAGGGCTGCGAACCGTGAACCCAGAGAGCCGCTCGCGCACGCTTGGCTGCAGGGCGGCTTCGGTCCTGAAACGCATCCCCAGGGCTGGCCCATCGCCATAGCCCGTATTTTATCGCACACACTCACAGTACGGAGTTCACAGCGCATGGTGGATTCCGTTGCGGCCCTCATCATCGCATTTTCCATCCCATACCGTCGTCACCGCGCCAGCACTGCGGGACGTGGCGACTCTGACTCGAAAGCGAGCGCGGACGGCCACAGTGCACACGCACCCTTCGCACCCCTTCACCCTCTGCAGATCCCACAATCGCCAACGCGCGGGGACCGGACCCCTGCTCCGTCCGCTTGCGGTGGGCGAAGCTTGCCGATCAACAAGCGCAGATCTATCATCTCGCCGTCTCGCCCGTGCCAGCAACATGCACCACAGTGACCACAGTCGTGACCACACTCAGCACTCACGCACACGGTTCGACAGGCGGCATCTCCCGTATCAATCTCTTTACTGTTAGTAGCTGCGCTTTCAGCCGCCCCCTTCTCTGCACCGCTACCATAGTACCAGCCTTAACACGAGAATGGCAGGTGCGCTGCTCATACCGAAGCCCCGGGCACGCTACACGTAAGCAGCACCTGGTCCGTGACCACCGTCCTCTAAAGTCTCACAGCTGCTAAAGAGCAGCAACCACGCTAAGAGAAAGAAAGCGCGATGCAAGCAGAAACCTCGACGTCCAGCTGCGACTTTCCCTCCCACCCGACCAACCAGGTCCGATATCGAGCGTTCTCTCGCTCTCCCATCGCCGTCGCCCACTGCGCTAGTGGGCAAGATAAGGCTGCTGATCGCCGGCTATGGTCAGCTGAAATCCGGGGTCGACACCTGTCCTGGAAATGAAGTGCAGCCTGGCACGTCTTGACAAGCTCTCGTCCCGCTGTCTGCAGTGTGCACAAATCACCCGATCCCGGCGCTATTGTCTAGACGCTCGGTTTCTTCCAGCCAACAGGACAATTGTCCAGCATGATTATTAATTCATGGCAGATGACCGTCGCAGATGGGCTAATTGTGCATCTATATTGCACGCCCATTCGATTGGGACCAAAGGCCCAGTAGGAACGCATCGACTTCGCTTCTCGAGCCTAGCTTTAGGTGCTGCCTGGACGACTACCCAAGCTTCAAACATTTGACATGTTATCAACCTCGGCTGGGATGCTAGGCAACAACGCAAGGGCAGCTGTCGGGTCTCAAAATATGTATTGGCCACGTTTCTTTGCGCTCCTAGCTACACTATCCACTCGAATCCTTTCCAATCCTAACTAGAGGTTTACGTTAAGCGCCAAGTGATGACTTCGCGAACTCTTTCAGCAGCGCAGAGAACGCTGCGGGCTGTTCGAGTGGAATCCAGTGCCCGCATTGCAGACGCTCGACACGATGATTGCGAAGATAGGCGTCAGCGGTCTGGGTCTGAAAAGCCGGAACACAAACATAGTCGTGCTCGCCTAGTATGACTAGCGCTGGTACGTCGATGCACTTGCTCTCCTCCGTCGTGAAAGTCGCATAATAGGGAGCGTCGACCTGGCGGATAGCTGACTTGTACCTGCACTGACTTAGTACGGGTGAGAACGAGAACGATGGGCAGCGTTCTCTTACCAATTCAGAGGAGCCGTGAGACCGCCTTTCCCGAAAATCTGCTTGTGCTTCTGTACATCTTCCTCCGTCAACCAAGACGGCAAAGGCGTCACCTTGGCACTTGTCACCATTGCTTTTGCCGCACCCAGCGGGCCCATTGTGGCTTTCCAGTCCTCGGCATGTTGAGGGTAGACGAGTGAAACGAACGAGTCTTGGTTCGCATCAATCACGCTCCCAGCCTCGTCCTCGTTGAAGAACTTCCAGTATCCAAACGTAGGGTACCCTAGCGCTTGTTCTGTCCTGGCATTGACTTGGTCCACGTCGAAATCCCCCGGAGGCACGTATCCAACCGACGTGAACACAATGCCTGCGAACAACGAGACATGTGCTAGAGCAACCTTGGACAGCAACCCCGAGCCCCTAAACAAAAACCTGTCAGCACGACATCATCCACGATACCCACTTATACCCGAACCGGTGCAAAGCAAGAAACATTCACGTATAGATAGCTTACCAGTCGTGCCCAACCCCGATCACTTGCTTGATCCCCTCCTTCAACACAAGCTCCTTGACGTGGTCCGCAATGCGTTTCTGAGAATACGCTGCCACCTCGGTCGGCTTATCTGTATCGCCATAGCCGAGCAGATCCGGAGCAATGACGCCGTACCCATCGTCCGCAAGCAGAGGAATCACGCGGCGCCAGTCAAAGCTCGAACTGGGAAACCCGTGCAGCAGGAGAAATGTGGGGCGGCTTGGGCTCGAGGCCGGAATACTGATGTAGGCGTAGGTCGTGCCGTCTTCCAACATTACGCTTTTGCTCGTGTTGGGAAAGAGCTGGAGTGCCATTTTTATTGTTTCTTTTTTGGTGGTCGTGGCGCTGTTTTGTTGCGTGCGTCTCAATCCGTCTCGCAAGATATATATATATGGGATTGGTGCACACGCAAGAGCACAATCGTTATCGAAGGGAAGAGAGAGTAGATAGCGCAGAAGTAGAAGTTTGCTTAATAGAGAGCCGAAAAGAAAAACAACGTTTATTTCTCCACTATAATAAGAGGAAAGAATCCCCTATCTATATAGTTGTAATGGGGGGGGGGGGGGGGAAGAGGAATGGCACGAAGGAACATCTAGTGAGTCATGCGTGAATCACGTGATCGGATGTCTAAATCCAACTAACTAACCAACCGCTTCGGCCGACATTCAACCTACCCTTTCTAGTGCGAGATTTCTTCTACGCACGTAAGACGATGCACATGCACATGCACATGCGTGCATCTATGTAATTCGTTCCCTGTCTCCGTCTCCGTCTCCGTCTCCGTCAGCCGTACCCGATTAGGAAGAATACGACGTGCTGCGACGCTAGACTCTTACGTGAGACTGGAGAGGAGCTTGACTACTGTAGCTAACAAATGTGTCTAGGATGGGATGGGATGGGATGTGTTTTGTTGCGTATTTGGTGTAGGCAAGGTAAGTGTATACTGCGGGTGCAAGTGCTTTATTTGACGGGTTGTAAAGAGGTAACTAGTATATACTAGTGAGAAAGCTTAAATGTATCACTAGCATGTTAGATTACTCTTTTGGGGTGTCATCACGTGGTAGTAAGATGGATGTCTTGGAAACATTCGAAACAGTACCATGCAATAGGGTGGCAAAGTGACATTGGGATGTGATTATTTACTCTCGATACCGAATCGTATTGCTGGTAATGATGGAGTGCAACAGGGTGAAGCTGTGAATTCTTCAGCGTACTAAAGTATTTTGTGGCCGAAGAAAAACCAATGCGCTAACGATACGTTTTAATGAACAGTGGTAACTATGTGCGGACGGCATCCCATAGCAAGGGGGGCGTAGTCTTCCACATCTCCACCTCTTTCTCGTCCTCGGGAATGAGCACTGCATAGTACAGCGTCATCAGCTTCTCTGGCCCGTTGTCAGATTGGAGGCTCAGGCGCCCGGCTCTCCACATGTCCGTCTCGGCCTGCTTATCTTCTCCTTCGGCGGGGTACTGAAGCGGGTCTCGAGATGGAGGAACGATGCACAGCTTGCGGCATTCGGAGTCGACTAGCATCCTGACTATCGGGGCTTGGATTTGCATGGGTTGCAAATTGTTCCTTGCAAAGAATGACTTGGGAAGTTTCAATGCGCTGATCTGCACGCTGATGGGGTGTTGATAGACGGCTCGTACGCGGCCCAATATTTCTTCGTACACATGGTCCTCAAATAGGTGGCCCCGGAGAAAGATGGAGAGCGTGTGAAGATTGGGGAAGACTTGGTGGAAATCGGTACTCAGGGTTTCAGATACAGGATGATGCCATGGACACCGGAATATCTGGCCTTCTGCTTCCGTCGTTGTCGTATTGTGTGGGAATTGTTTGTGGTTAAAGTGAATCTGTAACGAGCGAATGAGAGGCATATGATACCCTGTGGGTCCTCTACACAAGTCTCTCAAAACTCTATAGTCAAGGCAGATGAAGGTATTGGCCTGGTAGAGAACTTTGATGCTTTCTAGGTATCTGAGAGAACGCAGTCAGGAACTTGTATCGCCGCTTCTTTCTATCAAGAACTCACGTCATTTGGCAAGCTTGAAGTAAAGCTAGCAGCTTCGCTTTTGGTCTCGTCGTCGGTGTCGCGGTAGCGTCGTGCCTCGTTTGTCTCGTAATCTGAGCAGTCGCATTGGTAGCACTCTCCAGATCCATCGAGTAATGCATCATCTTGCCGTCTTTCCGATGCAGTACAATCAGCTTTCCGCCTACAACGCGCTCCCAGATCATCAGTCGAAGTTCCGCGGGCAAGGCGAGAAGTCTACTTTGTTGTTGCGAAGAACGTGTGCCGTTGCGCAGCATCAACGGCTTGGGTGGCGGTTGTTTAGCTAGTTTCTTCGCAACCCGGGCACGATGCCGTTCCTTGGACACTTCCCAGGCCATCGCCATCAAACGAAATGGGATCAATGGGATCAAGAGGAGCCTTCGCGTGTTGTTGCGCCAGCGGGCTGACCTAGAGTTCGCTAAACGGAGTCTTGCCTGATTCCGCTCCAGCTCGTCTACTAACTCTAACTGCATTGCGGAGTAATTGAAGAGACTGAAAAATCGTGCGAAAAAGTAACATTAATGGTCAAGGTCAGGTACTGTCGGGAAAGCTGAAGGCGTGCGTCATATGTAAGCCAGAGCGAAGGCAACCGTGGCACAGTTGAGGATCAGACTGTGCTGTGCCGTGCTGACTCGCAAGGGGTACCTAACCGTGCTAACCCCGGTCTAGGCAAGGATATTATGTCCGATGAAGTGATTGCTGTAGTGGTAGGATCTTGTAGGATTTATAGCAGGGGCAGGATCTTGTAGGGCTGGCGTGGCTCCTTCGGTCACAAGCACGCTAACGTAGTTTAGGTAGGTCTCTAGCCCCACTTGGCGACCTCGGTACCCGATGACTGGGCACGTGTCAGAACTCCAGCCCACCCACTATCAGACACCAACAACATCTGCACACCTCACTGAAAACAACACGACGACGGTTCGTGATGTTCGTACACCATCTTCCTCAGTCGTTTACAAGGCGACTTTCCAGAAGCCGTGGATATCACACAGGACACAACATCCCTGTGGATGCTACTACGCAAGGTGTGATCTATGGCTTGTCTACTGTATTGCCTGGATTTTCTACACCCCCAAGTGCGACAACGATGCGTGCGCCTGCATACCAAACCCAGTGTCAGGGTGGATGTATTCGTAGACCCAGCCCCTAGGAGATGGGAGGCCTACAAGATCGCCGTAATGCTTGCAGAGCAGTGTTAGGTAGTGCTGATTATTCTTGCTGAGACGCTGAAACTTCACAACCCTCCTCGTTTTTTTTTGTACTAAGTTCTAACTAGGTACAAAACATCGCCGCACCCGGTGTCCGCTCAAACTTACTTACTAAAGGGCGGGCTTCAACAAGAATGTCAACACAGCAGAGTCTTCGTTCGATACACGTGCATCAAAAACCCCATGACAACAGCTTAAATAAGTCCCGCTATCTTTCCCGTTGGAAAATTGTGGCGAAGACCGCAGTCGACTTGTCACTTCTGGTGCTTACGATAGACGGGATACCAATTCAAGCGGCCAAAGCTGTGAACTCCTTTTACTCTTTCAGAGACCAACATCGATTGTACGGGAAATACATCCCGTGCACGTGCGTCAAAGTCCTTTACATGTCCTTGTGGTCTCAGCCTGTGACAACAGAACCATGGGAAGGATCTTCTTGGCGTATTCTCAGCAACCCGAACGACCTATAGGATATGACGATACACATGCTATGGGCGGATCCTACTTTGTCGCAGCTTTTAATAGGCACAGAGGTCGATCTATCAATCATTTCCCTGAGCCCAACGATATACTGGTAGTCTCGTTTGGTAATCTTGTCTATATATATTGCTTTCATCTTACGCAGTTTGAAATTTCGAGTACAACCAAACTCTTTCTTCGTCTTCACTTGACGCCTTCGGCGCTTCGCACAGATTTACATACACCAAGACCCTCTCGGACGTGGACCTACATAGCGGTACCATCAACGCTCTCCTGATGCACTAATCCAGAAAACCAGTACACGACGCATGCGGCATAGATGTATGCACACGCTCACACTACAATGTTTTTATTCGCCCTCATTCTTGGGCTGTCTTCGGTAGTGCATGGGAAAGGATGGTACCTCGACCCTTCTTGTGATGGTAAGTAACTGCACTGGCCTTATTGTGTGATACTCACAACTCCAGTCCACAAAGACCTCATCAAGTCGGGAATGAAGCAGGCGTTTGCAATGGCTGAAGCAGCACTCGAGGCGATAGGTTCTCCACCAGAAAACAACCCGAACGCAAGATGGCGATTCCCCGAGCCCGAATCTCGAGATATGGCTGCCCGAATTTTTGGGCTAGAGTTCGATGTCACCGCGAACTTCGAATACATGGACCCGGAGGATCAAACGGTGAACAAATACGAGATTATACGAGGTACCGCTTCGCCACTAACGCTTTGTACGCTAACTTACGAGATCGTAGATACATACTACTGGCTGCTTAATACATACAAAAACGCGAACGACGAGCCAAAGCCTCTCCCTGGTCTTCCAAGCCAGTGGTCTGCCGACAAGTTGGAAAGCCGGTTGACGGAAGGCGATATTGTAAGTCTAAGAATGAGTTTAGTCGTTGTTTTTCAACTAATTCCTCAGTACTTTTACTGCGACATGAGTCGTTACGAGTGGAAGCGAGCACCACTTCTGCCAGGCAATCCATGGGGCTATGTAAGTAATGCGGATCAGTATGAAGTGGTGATTGGCAAGGCAGCATACGATAAATGTATGGCACCTCAAGGACCGCAGCGCGAGATAACTACTGGATTCACCATGAATCCTCTGTCGGACCATTATGCTACAGTTCAGCTTTGTCCTGGTAAGATGATGACCCATGAGCTTGCGTAATATCCGGCTAACCCTTCAACAGTAAGTGTAGGAAACATGGATCATGAGACACTGAGCTAACTATACTGACAAACCAGGCGTTTTTTGAGAACGTAAGTCATCGCCACGGTGTATTTGTCCAAAATTCGCGTAGAACACTGACATTACCACTGCAGCTCAAAGACAGCAAATACAAGACATTCGACGATGGAAAGAAACTCGAGACATTGAGTGTCTTCGACAAATGGGAAAAGATCTGCCGCATTAGAGGCGTCGAACCTAATGTCAAGGATGGGTGTGTTGTTGACGAGTACAAACTATTCGAGCATACATTGCTACATGAGGTTTGCCGTTCTATTATCCGTAAATGATACCTACTGACTCCGGACTACCAGATGACTCATGCTGTACACAAGCATTATTACAGAACAATCGATACCGACCCGGTGGGTCTGGCTTCCAAAAAACGACAGCCTACCAACGACCAGAAAGCTGAAACCCAGTTTCCGCTCAGCGGGGGAGGCTATAAGTGGGGCAATATCCAATGGTTGAAGGATAAAGATCACAAGGGATGGAACAATGCTGGTGAGCAGATCATGAAACAAATATTGCGATCCGAAGCTAACTCGAATCAGACTCGTACAGTAAGTAAATAATATAATGCGTCACACTGCTCTAAGAAACTTGCTAATATTATATGCTACGTCAGCCTACTTCGGCTTTGGTAAGTTCATAGCCGGAGCACGATGTGCAAAGCTAACCATATGCAGGCGCTCGTCTATTGAAAGAACGAGGCATATCTATCTTAAGGAACGGGTGTTTAAAAAAAGCCGCAAAGGATTATGATTTTGCTGCTGCTATCAGAACCGGCCCAGGAGTATATGTGAATGCCGGAGGGTGGGAGATGCCAAAGAGCAAAAGAAATATTGAGTCATTCAATGAACGCTCGCCACATCTGGTACAGCCGTCATACCCTTTACACCGTCGAAATATTACGATTGGATTGCCCGGCTCCATGGGTACAAGTATAGTCGCGCTCTCAACATCGGCCCTAAACGGAATATCCACGACATCGAGCCAAACATCAGCACAAACACCGTCTGTGCCTTCGGATTCATCCACCGCGGGGTTTGGACCTTCTACTGCGGCCAACTCCTTCACTTCCATATCGGGTTCCGCATCTAGTCTCTCTGTCAGTACAGCAGTCACCAGCTCGAACAACCTAGCCGCCTCGGCCTCAATGTCGTCAGATATTATTGCGTCCACTCTGACATCTACAATCACATCGTCCGGAGGTAGTATCCCACAACAAAATACTTCAGTCAATCTGCCATCTAGTGGTATTGCCAGCACGACAACGCTCAACTCCGTGACGTCTGCAATCGGGTTGGGAGAGCTGGTATCCTCCTTCTGGGGCCAAAAACCAACGTTAACCCCTGTTCCTGATGACGAAAAATCATCAGACCTGTTCTGCACAGATGAGGGTCTTTTGAACTGCATCCTGCCCATAGGATTTTCGCTCGAAAAACTGGTCACAGCCACTGACGTTGATATACCGACGATCACGGACATCAGCATATTTCCGGTAATCGCCGTAAATGGCATCGATATTGTCAAGATGAACCTTCCAACAGATAAATGCAATCCGATTCCGAAGCCAAGTGGGGGCGGCTTTTTTGGTGCGATACTTAAGGTCGGTAGTGACATCGTCAACGGAATTATCGACAGCGCCTGCAATATCGAAATCCCAGTCGTCAAAAGAGGGAAAATTCCAGAGTGGTTGACTTTTGCAAAGTTTCCAAACCCCAACAGCTTCCCGCCCGCCACAGGCGGCGGCCCAAAGGAGCCACAGGATCCAGAAGACCCGGAAGACCCGGAAGAACCCACGGAGACTCCCGAATCAAGCCAGGCGTCATCCAGCTCAAGCAGCTCCTGCAGCCAGACAGCGTTTGTCAGTTGTGACTCTTCCCGGTTGGTATCAAACAGCATCACGCAAGCTGGCATGGCTTGTACCACAACAAGTGCATGCTCGGGAGCCGACATCACCAAAGTGACCGCAACTACATTTGTGTGTAGCCAGACGGCCATTCAAGACTGCCAAGGAACGGCAATCGTGAGCGGCAGTGCATCAAGTCCGACCTTCTTTGCGACCAGGTGTTCCACACGATCTGCATGCTCAGGTAGCGGCATAACCTCGATTACGACGTCCGTATTGTCAAGCACGGGTATACCGCAAGAGGTCATACTTGAGCCAGAGTTGCCAGAAGAGTCCTTTGAGCAACAACAGTGTGTCCTGTCGTTGGTGGAGTCGGCCACGGCAGCGATAGAAGAGGCCGATTATTCATCTTGCTTTGGGAAAACGGTGGATCCTACACCGAGTGGTATTTTGTCACTCAACCCGGCTTACGAGACGATAACAGCTTCTATGAGTGACACTCCAAGCTCTTCCATCTCCGCGTCTTTGTCTGGCGTGGTGTTTTCATCAATGAGCGACGGCTCTGGTGCGACATCCACGCTATCATCCGCGTCTTCGTCTGGGGTGTCTTCGTCAACAAGCGAAAACTCTAGTGCGGCACCCACACTATCTTCCGCGTCTTCGTCTGGGGTGCTGTCTACATCAACGAGCGAAGGCTCTAGTGTAGCACCCACGCTATCATCAGTCTCTTCGTCTGGAGTGGTGTCTACATCAACGAGCGAAGGTTCTATTGCGACACCCACGCTATCACTGATCTCAACGCCCCCTGCTGGGGTTGATTCCTCAACGAAGACGGCTACTCCTACGGTCGTTCCTACCCAGGCCCCCGATTTCTCCGACCCCAACACCAATGTTAACAAGTGCGACGACTCAGGGCAGATGGCTACACGAGAGCACATGCTTGAAGCTGCCGCATCATTTTGTAAGACGTACGATGGCGTCACCTTCGGTAGCAACTCCTTCCAAGCGGCACTTGTCGGATTCGGATGGCAAGAAGTCCAAAATTCCGGGTATAATATCCTCGTCCGTCTGGAAGCGAAAGATAACTGCCGATGGACCATGAACCAGGACGAGTGCAACAAGCAATTCATCGACCTCGTCGACGGCTGTGACCAGGAAGGCATCATCGACAAACAAGGCGGCGTTCGAGAAAACAATTGCCTCATCTGGCGCATCGATCCCGAGCAAAGCGACGACCCTGAACCAAGTAAGCCAACGCCTTCGCCCCCACCACCGGCTCCCAAACAACCAGAAAACAAGGATGGCGACATAACCCCCAGATTCGATCTCTTGACGAGTAGCTTCTCCACCTGGAACCCCGTTGGGACTGCCACATGGCACTTTGGCCAGCAGGCGAAATCCTACTACGACGAATACGATGTGTGTGATTCAGATTACGGGTGGGATGACGATGGCGGTGTCACCAGCACTAAGATGCCGGGCGAGATCAAGGGCATTACGGAGGTATTTGGCAAGACATGTGACTATGACAACAACGGCGCGGACTACGAAGACGCGAACGGAGGGGATCAGGTAGGCTGGCTCAAGTGCGATGGCTGGGACGATGCAAAGTGTTTCAAGACAACGGAAAGCTTTACTTGTTTGGGGGGGTTAACGATGTTTTGGCGTATTACTTGTGCGTGGGGGGATGCCTAAGTTAGAGCGGCGATGCTTAAGTCAGAGTAGCACGGGTGCGGATACCGGTTCGATTGTTTGTGTTTCTTTTGGATAGACGGATAGATTTCCTTTGTTACTCCCGTTACTAGTTAGGTACACCTACCTAGGTACATCTTTTCCAACACTATTTATCGCTCCACAACCACATCTTCCTCCACCCGTTGTTGCACCATATGTACCCACCAACGCCAGGAGCCGCACGGTACACGGCTGGAATGCGGCTATAGTTACAGAGACGCGCGCGGTATTCGCAGCTCTTGTGATCTGCCTCTCGTGTCCTGTAGGCTGTGAAGCCATCAAAGCGGTGTCTGCATACTGACCCGGATTATCAAGGAAGCCATCGGTCACTATTTACATACTGGGTGACGGGCTGCTGTGACTGAGGAGCGTCGCTGATATCCATGCCAGTGGGGATTCCAAAGCCAAGAATAATTTTGTAACTTAATAGTATAATTATTTGAGTCTTTGAACATTCCTTCACATACGACCATAGGACACTGAAAATTTAAGTTAGTAAGTGATGTGACGGTGTGAGGAGAGGAGGAGGACTGCGCTGAATTGACTATCTGAGGTGGGTTGAGCTACATATATAGATGACCGTACATGAGCTATCCCAACTCGTACTAGAGTGGATCTGGGCAAGGCCCAAACCGTTACAAGTGACTTGTTTGTAATAAGGCTTCTCTACACATACAACGCCTGCACAGGATGTCGTCATCCAATGCTAAAACCTACTCATACGCTAACAAGAAGGCTGGAGAGGCGCTAGATACTCGATACACGTACCGCATTGATACGCAATAAACACCTCTTCATTACTCTGTTTTAAATGGCGATCTCCTTTTACATATGTAGCAGATACAATAGAGATCAACCGCATTCCACATATCCGCGTATAGTCGCGTAGACTCTCTAACCCATGCACTCATCTCACTCAGCTCCCTAGGAAAACCTAACTAGGATACGTCTGATCAAAAGACACATCTTCCCCCACCACGACCCGATACACAGTCCTCGCATACTGCTCCGCCTGCCGCGACTTCTCCCCTAACGCCAACTGCTCAAACGCCGATCGCGCATGCAAGAAGACCTCCACGAGATGATCTACTACATGACCCCATTTAGCGACTACGAAACCCGCGGCCGTGCGATCAAGCCCCATGACAGTGAAGCCCAGAAGACGAAGAATCTTGCCTATCGCCTCTAATCCCTTGGTAAGATGGTGTTGTTCCATGTAAATGCGAATTAAGAGCAATTGGGGATCCCACAGCAATAATCGCGGTACTTGTTCCGCCGGACGCGTATAAGTCTCGTTCAGCGCCTTCATCAAGCGTTCAAACTTCTTGGTCATATCAATTCCCGTCGACGACGAGGAGCTGGAGGCCTTGCATAGCCGATTCAATTGCTGCAATAAAGTTTGTCTTTGCGTGACTACCGTGGACGGTGTGTCTCTGATATCTCCGCAAAGGGGACAGGTACAGACGAACCCCCAGTTTGTGAACTTTTGCCCCGACTTCGCGGCATAGATGCCGTCTGGTGCTTCGTATGGGAATAGTAGTTCGGTAAGGGTTTCTATGTCTTTTGCTGCGCGGATGATCATCATGTCGCCGATGAAGGAGCGACGCACGTTGCCGAGGCAACTGTGGTTGATGTATGAGGCCTTGATCCAGATGCCGCAGGAATGGAATTTATTTCCCTTCGTGTCCTGCGCGGATGAAACGTCTTTGTGACTCTTTAGGCTTGTGATGGGGCAGCCGAAAACGTTGAGGGCCATTGTTCGTTCGACGAGGAAGCTGGAAGGGTGTTTGTGTTAGTCTGCCACATTGTGAGACGCTGGGTTTGGGGTGGGGCAGACACTTACGTGTCTACTACTGGCTTTCCACCAACGGAGTTTGTGTTGACCCCTTCGTAGGCACCATGGTACAGATCCGTGAAACCAGAAGCTATCGAAGGGTTCTTGTACAGCTTCTGAGTGATGAGTTGTATGAGATCAGCTTGGCCGCCCATGAAGCCTTTTTCGGTTTCGACATTCATCAAGAGAGTGAGGCTTGCGTTGCTTTCCTTCTCATCGTCGACATGAGCATGGCTGAACGCCTTTTCACACAGTACCAGATCCCCAGCCTTCATAGCCTGGGTAGCGAACAGGCCGCGGCCCTTACCTTTTACTTTGCGTACCTCCACCGGTCCCGTGTATGTAGCATGATCCAGATGGGGAGGACGGTGTTTTTTTGCCTCGGCTTGGAGGAGCTTGAAGTCGAACTGACCGGTGCTATTCTCGTCGCATCGACGTTGAGCACGCGCAAGAGCAGCAACGGCTTCCTGGTTAGTTGGGAAGAGCTTGCAGAGTTTTTCGAGTGTCTGACGGCATTCTTCATAACGGGTGAGGTGGTAGAGAGCCTCTGCTGCACGGAACAATGCCTTGTCCGAGGTTTCTTCGCCGAAGTCAGGAAAGCCGGTGTCGGACAATGCGGCGTCGTATTGACTGGTCTTGAGGTATGCGAGCGATCTATTCCGTTTGATAACTTTGACCTCCTGTGGCATCGCTGAATGCACTAAGGCGCTAGAGTACCTGTCGTACAGGTAAGCGCAGTTACTCCCTCCGTAAGCATCTCACTTACTTGTTGATAGCCCGCCAGTACTTCCCTTCCCTCATAAGAGCATTCCCTTCGAGTTTCAGAGCATCCGCCGATTGTCCCGTCTCCATTATTCTTGGTTGCCATAGCCGTGGCACTCTGGCATCCCCATTGTCAAGAAACTCAATGTCGGAAAGATGATCCACTCGCAGACTGTAGTCTCCAGAGGCCGTAGTCTTGAAGAAAGGCTCCTTGACGACAAGAATCGAGTGTTTGTCAACGACGTCGGTGGCCGCGCGGCTGGCCTCACCTTCTTGCTGATACAGTTGCAATAGGGAGACTTCTCCAGCCTCGTCTTCTACAAGAACAAGAATCCCTGTCATACGATTCGGCGGGGTGATTGCTCGCAGTAGCATATATCTGCCACGATGATGCTTCTCAAGTCGTAGGTCTTCTATCCTAATGGGGGTCAAGTCGTCGAGAGAGGTAGTGCAGGGTGGGTATGCTGGTGGAACGAATGATGAGTGGACTAGTTGCGTGTTTTTGCTTCCGGACCTCGCTACTGTGGCCATCGAAGTCATCATGAATTCGACAAGCATAGTGTCTTTGTTCTTGCGATCGTGAGGACGCTGGCCTTGCCTCTTCTTAGCTTCTTGGAGCACGCGCTTATGTTGTTGCATATGCTGCGCGTACTCATCGAGATCTTTGCACACATCCATGGCTGCGGAAACTGGTAGTGGTATGGGGGAGAGGTGGTAGCTGAGATGTGATGTTTGTATCTGTGAAGGCGTTCGAATCCCAGTACCCGGGGGTTGGAAACGTCGAGTTTATGTGTGCAGTGTAGCTCTTATGCGACTATATCTTTTAGGCCAGTTTGTTTGCGTTACTGGAGTACGAGTGGATGAAGTGTGTGGTGTCAAGCTATGTTGAACGCGCCCATCTAGTATGTCGCATCAACTCTCGCATACGCGCAGGAGGTTCCATTGGCTAAGAGCGTAACACGTAGTTCTGTACCACGCCACACATGCACGTGAACGAACGAGGCCAACCGGAGACATCGGCCCGCTGTGCAAGATGCACGCTCGGCCCGGAGTCCAAGAGCAGATCAAATAGGGATTTACGATGGTTCTAAATACTATGTAATACGACCAGTTCAACATCTTCGCACTGTGTGGTCCAGATGTGCCAAGATGGAGCTTTTGTAGTCACTGCCTGCCTATAGCCTGGATGCGGATGTACTGAAGACTCTTCCGATTGCCCAAACGCGCGTGGTATATTTAGATGTAAGGGTTGATTGATTGTTGCGGTGAATATATGCAATGGTCAAAGGGTAAATGCGCGAGGCAGTGAATCAAAAGTATGAAGTGTATTGTTGTATGTGTTTTTTTTTTGGTGTTCTGCTGTTGTGGCCACCTTTTGTAGGGCCACAGATAAGGTCTGTTTACATGAAGTAGCTCTGATGCTGGTAAGGGTAGAAGGTGCTCATGGAGGTGAGGGAGGAGCACCAGGACAACACACGTGGCACACGCAATGTCTTTTCCTCATAAACCGTAACAAAACCAGACCCGCACCTCAAGTTTCGGATGGGAGCCGAAAACGGGCCGCAGGCTTGCAGGGCGGCATGGCGGCGTGCAAAACCAGGTCACAGGAGCCGGGGAACAGGAACCACGCACTCGACAACAGGGATCGCAACCCAGGATCCCGATTTTGGCTCACAGACTAGATTAAATGAATTGCCTTACCAAATCTCTGTCAAGCGGTATGGGATATGAGAATCATGTGTCGTATTAGAGCTATGGAAGGTGAGCTCTATATACGGAAGAGAGAAATGGGAAATGGAGCTATCCTATATAAGGACTAGTGTAGTGCAACATCCGGTATGGAGGCTGGATCAACAATCACTCAGGTGAGCCTTGGCGGCCGACAGATCTCGGCTCGAAGGGCTTCGGCTTTGGCTAGAGGTTCCGTGATGGTCTGCCTATTCACAATTAATAGGGAGTCTTGCTGTTCGCTGGTGAGCTTGTGCCAGCCGACAAGCTTGTAAAGTGATGCGTCGTCTTTGCAGTTGTCGATTCGGTCTTGCTAGTAGTTCTTTTTAGCCTTTAGATGTAAGGGTGATCATGCGAAAAAGAGATTTTAAGAGTTTGCTAGTTGATATGTTCGTTGCGAGTTGAGTGAATCTGGTGGCACCAGGAATATGTGGTGGATTAGTGCGGCTAACCTTATGGATAACGAGCCTAGTTAGCCATTTTAGCCTCCCGAGCTCAATCGGCGAGTTCGCGTTGTCGTGTCGAGCACTCATTTACCGCACCTTGCCCATTCAGCATTAGCCATGCTGTATCCTTCTTCAACCCAGTAGCGAAACCCAGGAGCCAGCTTGGGCGCAGAGTCAGCCTGTCTAAGCGATTCCGAATCTGAAAGTAGAGACGTTGGTTCCGCGCTTGTCCAGCTGTAAAGAGGTGGAGATTTGGGCCCACAAGGGTTGCAGCTGCCAGCAATACAAGACGTCTTCGCTCGGTAGGTCCCACCAGTAGCACCCCTGACGAAGGTGAGTGTGCCTGTCAAGTTCCGCCATAACTTATAAGCCCTCGGTGACGTAAATTAGTAGGCAGACCACGGAGGAACTCATAAGCCCGCGCATATTTGACCACTACGCTTGTGTCCACATCGCTCTCTTCCACCGCGTATTCGAACACATGCACGTCTTGAGCGTCAACAACGGCGACTCGCATGCAAAGCATCTGTTGAACGATGTACTCATGCTCTCCAGCGTTAGGGGAATTGTCCAAGACCTCTAGTTCTCCTTCACACCATGACGGCATTGATATAGTCATGTTTGTAGCCGCCTCCGGTGGAAGCATGGAAGATATCTCGAGGGCTTCGATTAGCGTCGCGCCAATCACCAGTAGCTTATCTATGGGCCTGTCGTGACTCGTCCATGCATTCTTGCAGCACATGGCGAAACAGATGAATGCGGCCTGCCCCAAGGTTGACTTTGATATACGGCGGCCCTGCAGGTTCTGCAAGAGCGAGAACGCCATAGACACGATCGCGTTTGTCGAAACATCCTTGATGCCTGAATTCTTGTACTAGGACCGGTAGAGCCTTAGGAGAGGTTTCATGGAAGTTCAGTGCCACTCTCCAGAATGCGAATCTCGGCGTGCTGTAAGGTTGAAAAGTAGGTGGCGAGTAAGATGTTCGTGCAAGAAACGCGGAAGGAGCGAACTTGCGTATCTCCAGTAAGAGCATCGACGCGGCTGACAAGACTGGGAAGCAGGGTAGATTGGACTACAACTTACTTACCCGAGCAGCGAGTACACTTTCAATTCCCGGTGCCGCCACCAGGCAGTTCCTCCATCCACCCATCGATATCCTCGTCCACGGTCACAGGCACGTTGCACAAGTTCTTGAGCCTCGGCGGCTGTTCCGTTAGCACCGAGCAGTTACGGAGGTAGCATTCGCTGTCCATGGCCTGCTGGAGCGAGTCGCCTCTCCACCCAAATACGTAATCGCCATGCTGACCGTAGCCATTCTGGTCACCGTTCGATAGCACGAATGGCTGGCTTCCATCCGCAGGCCAGTCTTCCTTGTTGTTGAAGGCGGTTGTGTTCCACATGACCTACTGGAGGTTAGCATAGAGCAAAAGAGTCTACAGCGCATAAAGGCCTCACTTACTTCGTACATCAACTGCGGAACGTGCACGGGGTGACTGGCCGGACACATAACATTCACTACCGGAAACGCCGCTGGGCCGCTAACCGGGTGCACGACGTGAGCGCGGTGGTCCGGCGAGTCCAGCGACTTCCCGTCCCAGCACTGCGGGAAGATGATGTTGGAGCGGATGCCACCGGGGCACGGCTGGTTAGGAAAATGATCCGTGTCGTACTTGGGATCCATGCACGGCGGGTACATACTACCACCCCAATCTGGCGCCGTGTAGCAGCGGTAGCATTGCTGCATGTTCTTGCCGAAGCCTTCGGAAGTGCGCCTTAAGGGGTCCCCAGTGAGCATGCGGAACCCGGGCTGGAAAGCCGTGGTGGCGTTGGCGTCGGGCGAGGTATAGTAGAGCGTGATGCCCGCGTTGTCGCCGTCGTTGAATTGGTTCGCGATCTGGGGCACGCGTTTGTAGGTGCCGTTGCGGGCTTTGAAGTAGATGTTTGCGGTCCAGTAATTGCTGGAAGGAAGTTAGTCTCATTCGACGACAAAGTTGACATGCAGTTACGGTACCTGAAGTCTTCTTGAAAGTGACATGTGTTGCACGTGGCGAGCTTGGAGATGACGGTATTGGGCATTGACGCCGAAAATGCATTCTGCTCTAAGTTTTAAGCGTCGCGGCAGTTGTGCTTTTTCGGGTTCACGTACGCCTCCCACTATCTGATGCACATGCGTTGAGGGTGTCAAGCCCGGATTCACAAGGCTGCCAACGTCAGTTCGTTGCGCAAGTCCTCACGATGGATGTATTCACGGATCAATCCGCTCAAAGACAACCTGCAATCTTAGCATACGCCACTCAGAGGTGTATAGATTTGTGACGCACCTGCGAACAACCAAACCGGAGCATCGCGCTTGGCCCTCTCCTGCCCGCTCCCCCGGGCCCCAACATCGGCTTGTCCAAGTCAACACCGCTCTGGGCCACGGCCCATCCCGCGAGAGATACAAGAGCTGGTAAGCGTATCCCAACCATTGTTGAAAGTTCCAAATGACCCAAAAGTTAGAAACGTAGTACAGGGGCGGGAGACATTCTTTTGAGCGAACAAAGATCACTCGCATTTCACAACAATTAATCTCCTGAAATTGCTTGCTTGCACCTCCTGGATTAGTTGGAGTCCCACCGACATTGCGCGCAATATCCGAGATAGAGATTCCAACGTAGATGACGTGCGGTTGTCAATACTGTCCAACACCCGTTTTGCTGGGCACGCTTATCGGCCATGGTAAGGCTCGTCCCCTCGAGTTGACGACCAAGCTCTTCCGAGAAACGGAGAGTTCTGCTCGAGCTATGCTTGATCGTTCGTACAGCGAAGAATGTCTTGTCGGAGTTGAGCTTCACTTGATCCGCTGTCCGTAACACTGTATGAAAGTTTTCTGCGACAGATATATCGGCGATAGGAACGAGAGAAGTTGTGAATTCAGCGATGGCTTATGCAACCTTGGGAGATTTATAGTGCTGGACCGCATCTGGTGCTGATTGTTGGTTCACCGGAATTTCGCCTCTATACTGCGACTCCGTAGAGGCGGACCAACACACAGCTGGCAACCTTGGAACGCTGCTGTTCAGGCCAAATATCAATTCAAGCGCGCGCAGTGGCAATCACACTGACCGTATAGTGCAATAGCATCAGCCATGCTTCTTTGGTGAGTATGAGGGCCTATTCTGCGAATTGGCTGGCAAAGACAACCTCGGAAGCTTCTCAGAAGACTTTGGGCTGCCACATGCAGGCAGACTGTTTGTGCTCAGGCGCGCGTGGCAGATGATCGTAATAGACATAGGCCCTCGAAACCGCGACAAGCGATTCGCGTACGAAGCATGAGTGGGTGGACGTGATGTGAAAGAAGGCAGCGGCAAGGCAAATCGTGGTGGCGGCCAAGCGGCGGAACGGAACGCGGCGCCGTGCGGCGCCCTCTGGTAACCTTGACCACCTATCAGAAGCACAATACTGCAGCCACATTCACTGCCCATGTATGTAGCGAGCTAATGACTTAAAAGCAAGCGTACTAGAGTGAGGCATACACCATTATCATGTACCATCTTGCCACGAGCCGCTTGGAGGCTCATGGATTGAGAATTAACATTTTAATTGTTCCTTCACATGCGACCATAGGACGATGAAAACAGAGCTTCCCGTTCGCTCAGCTGTACTTAAGCATCGTACCGGCGGACTAGTAGTTAGGTGGGTGACCACTAGCGAATCCCCGCTGTTGTATGTTTTTGGATTTTGCTCATAGTTGCCAACAAGCCAGCCAAGCCAATCTGGGACTTCAGCTTGGCTGGCTTGCAGTTTTGTATAGGCGAGCTTGGCTGGCTTAGCTTGACTGCTCTAAAATAGGCGGATTAGATTGATAAGATTAATAGCTTAAGGTTCTTGGCATTTATTTTAGTGTTAAGTTTTAGTATTCGTCCTCGTTATCCTATGTGCTTACATTATACAAAATGTCTATCTCTATGTTAGTTATCGCTGCCTTTGTAGCTACCTAATTGTCTCCTAAGCTAGCTTTCCGCTACTATTGTACGCACTGTATCGCCGCTAAAAGCTAAGGTTGTATAGCCTATTAGCGCGGCTCTAGCAAGTTGCTAAGTTTACTAAACATGCGCTTACACTCGTAGCTTAACGCTAGAATAGAGAGGACGTTAAGCGCAAGCTTGCTAAGGCTAGAGTAGTTATTGCGTAGCGCTACCTAGTATTTTTGTTACAATCTTAACAACGACTAGAGAAGAAACGACTAAACGCTAACATTAGGTTCTACTAAGTTACGTAACTAGTATCCCGCTAAGCATGTAGTATTCTAGATACTATCTAGCCTTCTAGATGCTATATAGTATTCTAGACACGCTAGTATCCAAAGACTCTCTAGTATCTAAGAATACTAGAGAAAGTATAGATACACTCTTACTATATAGTCTTAGGCAATAGACTTCTAAAGTTTATTATATTTAACTTTGTATAGTATACTAATACTACTCTTTAATTCTTACTACTACTATTATAGCTCTTAACTATAATAGCACTAATACTTATTT